>VXAV01003171.1:13893-102357 GCA_013399715.1 Alectura lathami
GTTAACAAGTGAGAAGTAAAGTCAGGGTGGTGGTTTAAACATTTTGCAGGAATAGTCTTGTAACTAAAATGTAGGATGAACTCTTGAAAATTCATACTTCCTCAGTGTTCATCTTCCTCAGTGTTCATCTCATGGTTGGTAAGATCACTGTAAAGAGGTAATGCCAGACTTCAGTTTGTAACTTTGGTGTCTCTCAGATGCAAACAAAACTTTTGAAAAAGCTAAGAGAAGAAACCCATCTCTGCTTTAGGCATTATGCATTTGACAGCACTTTGAGATGTAGCAATTCCTGTGCTGAATCAGGCCAGTGTTTTATCTGCACTCAGCAAGTTTGTATGTGAAAGCAGCAAATGCCAGATGCTGTAGAGGAACTGAATCAAATGGAATCCTACAATCTCCAAGCAGACAGTTGGTAGCATGTGGCTCACTCTCTGGCTTTATGAAGCTTTATTTTCCTTGCATAATTTCCTTTTTTTTTTTTTTTTTTTTTTTAATGCAACTGTGAGCATCCATAGGGAAGGGTTTCTGGAATCACTCTGTGTTCTTAGTCTCAAGGATGCTTGGCATTAGTGGAGTCCATAGCTGAAATATGTGCTTTGTTTAAAGAAACTTCTGTTTATCAGCTTTCACAGAGGAAATGCAAAAGTCAGTCACTTGTTTGATTTCATTTTCTGTTTATTCTGGAGCAAACAATATTCACAAACATAGAAAACTAATTACAAAGCTTCCAAATGGTAGCTGGGTGCTTGGAGGAATAGGTAGAGCCTTACACTACTGACTACAGTAGTGCTTTTGTTTGGTTTAATTTAAAACATCACATTAATCTCCCTTTGATCACAAACTATCTCATCCATAAAATGTTGTGCATCTTCCATTTAAGAGTTCAACTTAATAGTTAATGTTCGCAGAGGGCACTTAATCCGTTATGCAATGCATAAGGACAAAACCTAAATGTTGCTTAAGCATTTGAATATCAGTTTTAATGCTGTTGGGCATTGTAATGTTCAACAACGGGTTAAAATACTGCACATTTTTGGTAACCTTAGAAGCCCCCTAATGGGTGGGGTACAGCAATGGGCGTTTTACAGTCAACGGGCTTACTAACCCTTTACTGTACAGCTGACATACAAATGACTGAAGTAATGGCCTGCAAGAATGTGGCTTCTCATGAAGCAGTGATTAATTAAGCTTGTTTAAAAACCTCTTCTGCTTAAAAGATAGTTGCTGTGCTCTGCTGCCGTAAGAGCAATGATTTCAACCACTTTCTAATCACTAGCTTTGCGTGTGCGTAAATACTGTGGGAAAAGCATTGCAAGAACAGCTTTAAAGAGTTAGGAGGGCTCATTAGCAAGTGGTTGCCAAAATTTCTGTTTCTTCATATTCTACCCAAGTTAGAATAATCGAATGAAATGAAAGATGGTTTTTACACATGGTTTAGTATCTGGAAATAAGCTGATACACACAGCGATTCGCTGGACAGTTAATTGCTGTAATAAATTTTCAGTAAACCTCATGGAAATAATATTTTCTTTTTTTGCTGTGCAATTGGTACATCCCTACGTAAAGAGAAGGCTGCTTCCTCCTTTGTCTAATTATTAACAACTGTAAATTTTCAGTCAGATTTTTATAATTGGTGCGTATAAGAAATTCTGTTATTACGGAAAGCATGAAGCATCCACAGAGACGGTCAAAAAGCTGTACTTCCAATGACAGCAGCTCTAGGAAGAAATGCCTTTTTATTATACTTGTCAGAAATAGCCTCTGAAGATCACACATGGGTGCTTTGTGGGAGGGCATTCCAGACTGTGGGAGCAGAACGAGTGCCTTTAGGCATTTGAGGTCAAAATGTGAACAGGGACTTCAGACATTTATGGCTGTATTTCTCCTTGCTTAAGAAAAGATTTATCTCAGCAGTTTAGGGATGGTTTATATAGCAAGCTTAATCTGGGGACAAGCAACATTTTATTGGCGCAAGCTACATGAAACTTTGAATTGTATGTTCTCTAGTATTTCTGTGATGAGCTGCTTTGCTGTATACAGTGCATATTTTCCTACAGCTTTCATTTACGATGCATGAAATAATGCTCTTCTGTAAATTATTTGCCACTGAGATGACAGGACAACACCCTGCTCTACCACGTGGAAAAGATGACTCCGGGGCTAGGCTGGGACCCAGCCAGAAGGGGATAGAGGGACGCGTGATGTGTTATTTCCCAGCCTTGACCCCTTCGTTTGACCTCTCCTCTGGACAGCAAAGGTGTCTCTGTGGACTGAGTCTCTTGTCATTGTGTGGTGGAGAGCAGGTGCCTCACTTCTCTGGGAGTGGTTTGTACTGGCAGTCCCCGTGCTGGACTAGCATGGCTTGCCTTTCAGATATGCACGATGGGTAGGTGCACCACTCCCAGTAGATGAAGTTCTCCAGTTCTGCAGCTGAAGCCCATGGCTCTGTCTCAAGCGCCTCTGCCTGGCTGCAGCCAACACATTGCTCCCAGCACCTTCCTGCCGAGCGTAGCATGGGAGCTGGCGCTTTCAAAAAGCAGTTCTGGAGAGACGGAGCTAGGGCATGCAGGCCTGGAATATGCAAAATTGTCTGCACTGAGGCAGGGAAGAGAACGTGCTTAAGAAAGAAAAATATTTGTTAATCTCTGACTTTGGCTGTGTTTTCAATGAAAGGTTACGTGTTGTCTTGTACAGCAGAGATGCTAGCTGCAGTATAAATAGCAGAGTAAGAGCAGGCTTAGTTCCGAGGAACTGTTGTGCGTTTTAACTCAGATTTGCTTTTCTGTTTGTTTTATGTAATTTAGGTAAGAGGTTTAGACATCAGTTGCAGAGTTTCTCCTCTTGTGTCTTTAAAACAGTTGATTCAAAACGGAGGCACCTGAGAGAGCTGAAGGAACCCTGTGTGTGTGGTGTGTGTGGGGGGTGTTGAACTTAGCAGTTTATATTAATGCTTCATTTCCTTTAACTTATTTCTTTCCCTAATAACTAACTTTACTCATTTGTGTAATTTCTTTGGCTTTTTGGTGAAGATTAATGTGAAGGAAGGATTGAATGTTGGAGGTTTCTCAACATTGCCTATTAATAGGTTTCCCACGCAACAAGGTAATGGGTCATCTTTCTCCTTGGTCTCTTTTTTTAAATTAAGATACCTTGTAGTCATCAAATCCTGTACTGGAACATTATAGTGATGCCTGAAAGTCCAGGTGATGGCAATGCAAACCTTGTGTTCCTGAGTTGCCCACAGAAACATTCAGAACATCTCTCCCCAAGTTCCCACAGCAATACATCTGTTCTTGATACGCAAGATGATGCTTTTCTGCCTGACTGCCTGAACAAGAATATGAAGATATGTCAGTTTTCCAGATGATGTGAATCATTGCAGTAGGTCTCTGATAGATCAGTGAAGTCATAATTTTGATTTTTTACTGAAAATTTCTCGCCTCTCCTGTTTACTTTGTGTGCCTTTGGTAGGTCAGCCCGCAGACATTGTAGATGCTTGTGTACCAGTTTCTTCTCTAGCAGCTTCCTAACTTTACTCCCTCCTCTGCAGCCTCTTACCCAGGTCACCATGTGCTGTACTTATCAGTAGGTGTTTCTACACTCTGGTTTTCATCTTTGAGATGATCTGAAGTGTTTTACAGTTGTCCTTGCTATATTCTCCTCCACATCCCTAGCTCCCTTTTAGTAATGAAAAGTAGGGAACAAGAGTTCTGTAAGTAAATTCTTTTAAAGCAGCACTGTTTCTGTAGGAATGCCTGTGTGTTGTGAGGGTGGTGAGTATTTGCTCACACTGCAGGGTAAGTTGAGACTTTATAGGCTAATTCAAATTAATTAGAAATGTGTTCTTAATGAAGCTCAGCACCTGAGATCAGTCAGTTTTTGTGCTAAGTGATTCTAATAATGGAATAATGCAGATCTGTTTTGCTGCATTGTTTAATCTCGGAGAATTTAGAGTACAGAGGTAATTAGACTACAGGGATTTTGGTTCAGGGGCATATGCCTTTTGTTATAAAAAAGTTTTTCCTCCTTTCCAGTGAGTGGAAGAAAAAATCCATGAAGTGGAATTCTCTTCAAAATGGTCTTGTGTCCCAGTGTTCTGACAGGATCAGGGATTTTGGTTTTGCCTCCTGAAAATGCTGGAGGCCACTGCATTACCACCTTCACTTAAATTGGGGAAGGAGGTAGCCTCTGTTTTGAGAGAGGGCTGCACCGTGCAGGTTCAGTCGCAGTGCCAACAGTGACTTTCTCTGCAGAGTGTCCCCAGATGTGGTGGTCTTTTTCCACACACAACCTGGGACCGAAGCATCCTTTGCATGTCAGTAGTCTTCTACTTCTTGCACAAAACATGCTGAGGTGTAGATGTGGGAGGTGACCATGGAAATGGAAGTGAAGGCAAGAAAGCAAGAGGAATTGGGTTCACCCGTAAAGGCTCTGTCAAATTAACTAGATTTTAAAATGTTAGTTTTGTATGCTTAAAGTGTGTTTTTCCCCTGTCTGAAATAAATTCTCCCCCTCCTCATGTCTAAACCCCAATTTTAGGGTATATTGAAATGTATCTGAAGCATTCTCTTTCCATTAGGGAATGTGAACTTCTAACTGTAAAATTTCCAGGTTAACAGTGCCTGGGGTTTGGTAGATTTTTTTTTTAAAGTAATGGAAATAGTTCTGTAATGTATTTTATTCGAACACATGCATTTAGCCTTACGTCTATTGTCATGTACCTCTTTCTGTGAATTACTAGTCATTATGTCGTTTGGTAATTTATTAGTTTAAAACCCTCATTATTTCAAACTGTTTCAGTGTAATATATTATTAAACATTTATAACAAACTTAAACTGCTAGACAATCTAGTTTTTATAACCTTAGGGATACTCTTGAAAGGGAATAGAATGTTATTTCAGCAAAAATGAGTGAATTGAGAAAATAATTAAAATGTACATTAAATTTTGGTAATGTAAACTAAAAAAAATGGATTACAGAAAATCACATTGCTTAATAGGATGTTTAATTAACTCAGGAAGACTTGGAATACTATTAATGAACTTTTCACTTCAACATTTCATTTCAATATTTTTGGGGATTTTGAGTGATAAAGACTTACTGAAATATTTGCTTTGTTTTGGTTTGTTTTTTTGTTATTTTCTTTTTTAAAAAAAGTTGGTTGCGTGGATAGCTTTGCAATAAGCTGTCCTCCCTGCTTTGTATCTTTGAGTGTCTTGAAAACAAAATGAATGAAAAAACTTTTGTGTAAAATGTTGTTCTTTATTGCATTAGAACACATTGAAAGATTAACTCTGCTGACTTCACACAGTGTTTCCTAATATCAGTTCATTGATCACTAATGAGATGCTTTATACCAGTGAGGGATGGTAGTATGAAATCAGTTTACAAAACAAGTCCTAGAATTAATTTGTATCCGGAAAATGATGAACTTTCGGCGTTTAGTGCTTGATATTTTGTTTCATTTATGGATTCCTTGCTGAAGTTTAAGTTTGTACTGACATTTGTGAAGTAGTTGCCTTCTTTTAACTTGGCTTTTTGGTGCCTCTTCCATGTTGAAACGATCTCAGTACATTAGTGTTAGAAAACTATTGCAATGTATTTTTTTCCCACAGCAGTTCCTTGTTGGTTGCAGTATCTGTAAAAGCTAAGGACACCAAGGAGTAACGGAGTGTATCTTTCAAAGCACGAGTAACGAGTTATAGGAGTGTTTTGACATAGTGTTTAAAGAAAGAAAATCATGGAATTTGGGTTCCTGCCCAGAGCTTTGACTGACTGTCTGGGAATTCAGTGCTGTATGTCAGTGTTATGTAGAAGCGGTGTTTGTACTTTGGAGTGGTTTTTTACAGATACAATAGTGTCCCGCAAGCTAAAGGTCAGTGTATTGCTGGTTTACAATATTCTCTCTCAGCACTGATGAAGACCTACATTCTTGAGGAAGTGCCGTGTTTCCAAATAAATATTTCTCCTTCTTCTAGAAAAGCAGAAGTGTTATCTATGTTGTCTCTAATGTCACTGTACACCAAAAAAGTTCATTGTTCTTGCAGGCTTGTTTCAGCTTTCAGACTTCAGTGTGCCATTTGCATTGTCTTTTCTGTCTCTGCAGTGATGTCGTTACCTCCTGCATTAACCTTGTTTGTTGTCCTGAAACTCCTGGGACATCCCTATGACATGAGACAGCCACGTGGAGACAGTTCTGCGGGAGAGAAAATTCACGTCCCCTTTTAGTGAGCGTTTAGAATCTTGGTTGTGTAAGATCACTACCACAGCAAATTTTTAGTGTGATGAAGATAGTTCTTAAAGCTATTTTGGTCATAGATTTTTTTTTTTTTTCCTTAGGAAAAAACTTGTTCCCTAGCTTTTGTTCTTAGGGAGTCAGACTGGCAGTATCCTAACAGAGGTGATTAAGTGAATACAGGTGTTTCACATCTTCATACAGCTCCTAGTCTACATGATGGTATATTCAATTTCTTTTTTCTTCCCTAAGTAAATAGCATGGAATAAAAGAGAGTGTTAGTTATGATTCAGAGTAATGCTTGGTTATAGGAATTCAGGCAAGGGGGAACTGGAATTCTTTAAAGATCTTGTTATTTCATTCAGAGAAGAAATGACATTCTACAATGTCATAGCAAGAAATGACAAGGTTTGATGTTAGGTTGGATTAGATGAGCTACAGAGGAAAGTAGAAAAAAGATTAAAAATAATTTTAATGATTGGAAAGGGTGTTATTTTGAGATAGCAAAAGAATGAAAGTGCAAGTCTTAATCTGGCAGTTCCTGAAGACCTTGTGAACCATTCAGTAGCAAGGGAAATTCCTCCATCTCCCAGAGGCTGAGACGCCGAGATGCATTCTCATTGCCCAGTTCCTGTGCTCATTGCTCGAAGCAATGACAACATGAGTCTCTGGTTGACTAAGCTCTTGCAGCTTCTTCGGTGGAAATCAGTCTGGCAGCCAGAAGTGTCACGTGCTGCCTCCTGCCTTCAGCACCCCACCTTCCTTGGGAGCCTCTCGCACTGTGCAGTGACAGCCCCACCTGCTCAGCCCTTGGCTGCAGTGGTGCTTGCGGCCTCTTAGCAGAAGCCTCGAGCTGTCACCTCCAATGAAGTGAAATTAATATCACAGGGCTGACAATTTGCTTCAGGTTTAAACTTGTAGTGTTTCACTAGCCTGTTTCTTAGCTGTGCACTCTGTTCTGCCTGGCTGCAAAACACAGCTTTGGATGGTCTGTTGCTGGACGCAAGCATCGTCTGCTCAGGACTGCGTATCTGGGTCTGCAGGGAATTGCCTTCAGTGCCAAGCATTTGACAGTTCTCAGATCTGGTGTTTGGATATTATCTTGTCACTGTTTCAGCAAGGGCACAAAGGTGAGCGCATACGGAATTGACAAGGACAATCTGTCAATAAATGAGTTCTGCAGTCACGCAGGAGGGCAGTGATGGCAGCTGAGCAGTTACGGCTATTTCCATCGGTGAAAGTCTCCTTCCTTCCAGAGGTGCTGCTCTAGGCATTCCAAGGCTGTGGTACCTCCTGCTGACCTCTGTCTGAATTCACCACCTGCCACGGTATTTAAAGGGAGCCTGTGGCCAGCGCAGTAGAAGTTGTGCGCGTTTCTCAGTTGTGTTACTAAGGTACGTTGAACACTTGACGTGCATTCCCTTACGATGATACTGGAACAGGACCTGTTCTCTGTAGTCTGCTGCAAGTGGACAGCCAAGCAGCACAATCAAAACAGCTAGCAATGTGTTGTTGCCTTCACTGTACACACATTCACACGTGTGAAAACAACACGCTGTTATCAGGAAAGAGTTTGTTGTGGGTGAGCAGCCCTGGGACATTCGCATTTCATGTGCAGCGTTTGCAGGTTCAGAACTATGGTGTATGCCCAGCTCTCCTCCACACACTTCCTTCCACCCATGCATCCTGGTGCTAGGAGAAAGAATGCTTTCCTGTTGCTTCTTTTGCTGCTCTCCTCTGGCTTTTGATTGTTCTTCAAGTGTAGTGTTTTCATGATATCCTGCATGTTCTACCAAGTGTTTTTTGCAAGTTCCCATGCCCATCCTTGTCAGGTTTCTTTTTCAGTGTTCAGTTACTGCTCAGTGTTTGCTGTGGTAAAGGCTGCAGTCCCTGCTGGGGCAGGTGATGTTGAGAACTCTGTCCTTGGATGGTTATGTTCCAAGACAACTTAAGGTCAGTTGGAGGAACAATTTGGCTATGAACCTCAGGATTGTTTCTGTCTGGGATAGTTTCATGGAAGCTGTCTTTCTGATACCTGTTTCTAAGGAGGCTTCAATCTTGTAGCCACTAATTTCAGAGGACAGAGGTTTGCAGATTTCCTTGCACATCAACATAATTCTTTTAGGATATCTTTATTCAAATTCTAAAGCACATTTCAGAGGAAAAAGTGGTTGATGATTATGGTGTATTCAATTTTTTATTATTATTATTATTTAATATAGCAATACCCCCAGAGCTACTTTAAAAAAATAATGTCATGAAGGAATAAGCTTGTGGTTTCTTCACCCTTTTGTTGTATTTTGACAGCTTCTTTGGTAAAATTAAGAAGCCAATGTATACTTCTGCATGTTACATAGGAGATATGCAAAGGAGATATCTTCAGACAGTTGTGTCTCACAGCTGTCTGGTTTTCCATGCTCCAAGTATCTTGTTTTTTTTTTTTTTAAAAAAAAAAGAGAGAGAGGAGGGGAAAGCTGAAATGTAGCTTTCAAAAATGCTGCTATTAAAAAAAAAAAAAAAAAAAAAAAGGGAAAAAAAAAAGAAAAAGGAGGGGTGGTGAGGGAGAAGACTTGACACCAGCAGCTCTGTCATACCAGAGTTTCTCTCGGATGTCTGGAAAAAGTCTTATACTTCTGGGATAATTTCCAAAATATTTTCAGTGACCATTGCCACAGGCGTGAACCTCTTAATGCATTTTGCAGTAATCTCTACCACAGTGAAATTGATTGCTGTCTGAAAGCTTTTAATGATAACAAGTAGGGCAGCACAAATACCATGAACTAATTTCTGTGTATTTTTGTTGCATCTTCAGGAGTCTTGCAGAGACAGATGTGTTGCCTCAGGAAAATCCTGCTTTTTTTTTTTTTTTTCATTTTTTTTTTAAATATGTAATTGCATATTTATCACTTGATTTAGTAAGAGGCATTTTTGTCACACATGCATGCACGAACGCCAGTGTGCATGCGTGCATACAAAGGATCTGGAAACACTCTTTCTCTTGGATATTTCAGCCAGTACCCAGGGAGAGTATATATTGGCTTGCTGAATTTGAGCTTTTCTAGGATTCATTTTATAGAAACTGATACGTATTCAAAAGCTAGAAGCAGCTTAAAGAAATGGCTTTCCAGCAGGAAGGAAAGGGTACTATAGCAAAGGTATATCTTCTTCATATGCCTGTGGGGGAGTTACAGGAGGCTTATAAATGGGGGGCTGTACTCATGTGCAAGTTGAGGGAGTTAAGGAAGCTGAAAATACAGTTGAACTTGTGAGGGTCTTTTTAAATGTTAATGCAATATTCCTAACACAAGAGGTCCTTAGGCCTGGAGAGGTTAGTCCACTTAGACTGTCATTCTTCCGAACTGACATTTGAGCTTCACACCTTTTCAACAAGAACAGGTTTCAAGAATTATGTTTATTCTTTAAAGCAAAAAAGACATATGTGTACATACACACACGCACAAGCAACGTTTTAAACTTTATGAATGGAAAACCTTACCCAGCAGAAAAGTAAGATCTCCCAGTCACTGGTATGTCCCTGTCACTGTGCCTTCTGCCAGCACAGCCGTGCTGCAGCAGAGCCCTTTGGGCTGTGCTATCGCTCCCCCAACGCGCCGTGATTGATGGATGATCTGCAGTAGGTGAGGAGTGAAAAGCACAAACTTGAGCACCAGCAGAGAAAAACAAGCTGTCATAAGCAGCCTTCATTACAAGGGATAAAAAGGTCAGAATATTCTTCCCCACCCCCCTTCAGAGCAGCCACTAGACACATCCAAGCAGAATTTTTCCAGACTGTTAACTGGTTCATCAGTAGGAGCTTTCTCTCAATTTCAGATGCCAGCACCACTTCAGTGCAGAGGAATTGCTGGCTGCTTTCCCAGACAAGATTTCCCAAATTCAAAATGACCTTTCAAGATCCTAACTAACAGGAGCTAAACACAGATTTCCTCTTCATCAGGCGCTTTCTTGGATTGATCCTTTCACAGAGAGCACATCCCCCAGCACAGACCAGTGGAAAAACAGCCCTCCCACCTGTGACAACAAACACCTCTTTGGAAGAGGGGCAATCTGAAATCATGTTGAAATTGTTCTATATTCCAGGAACTGTTATAATTATGTTGGATGCACTGATTATGGAAGGGCACAGGGAGTACCAATGAGATAACTGGAATTTTTATTTGGAATCCAGCCATTCAAGGTCTGCATCCATATCAAGGGATGCAGTTTCCTGCCACAGGAGGGAAAGAGAGGGATGAGAGGAATGGCAGAAGAGCTGGAGGGGAGAGAAGAGCTCTGGAGCTGGGAATTAGGCTGCTGGGAGGGCAGGTTCTTATGGAGAAAAACACACTGTGGGGAATGAATGCAACACTAAAAGTAGTGACAAGACCAGAGTAAGGACTGACTACACAACAGCATCAGGTGTAATCCTGTAGCTGGATTTGGAAGGAACACCAGAGATGTAACATCTCTTGAATTTTTTTTTAGTAACGTCTTGTGAGAGAAGGCACAAAAAGATTAGGAAAAACAAGTGGGTATGTGAAGAAGAGTTCAGAAAAGATTACCATAAAATCAAAAGTGCCAGGAATGTTCATGATTGCCTGGAAATCATATTACGAATGCAAAATATAAAAAGACCAGCACAAAGCTGAAATTGCTTGATTTGACCAGCAGATCCCCTACCTCATTGTGTGTATATCTGTATGTGACAGTTTTTTAATATGTCATACTCGATTATTCTTGTCAATATAGATACATGTGATAAAACTGTTTTCTACATGAACAGCCATTGTGGTGTGACGCAGTTAGAGTTGCTGGCCACACACTGACAGCAGAGCAGGCAGGGGAATGGTGCACATCACGGAGGTGTAGTCCACCTGCAGAGGAGTCTAAGGGAGGGTGACACTCAAACTGATTTTCATTTTTTGCCTGAAGTTTTTGCCTGAAAATTTTTGCTTGAGCACTTATGAAATTGTTTGTGTATATGAGTGCTTCTTGATGCATGGGTGGCTGACATCACTGAAGAATTAGGACCTATGGTGGCAAACTCTCAGCAACTGCAACAGGAGGTTTTTAAAACAACATCCCTTTGTTGGACAGAAGTCAGCTGTCTCTGTTGAAAACTGTGAAGTACGTAGTTCTTCCTTGGAAAAGATGATCTGCCTAGTGGTTAAAAGTGATCTGATTTCAGTGGTTGAAGAAAAGAAAGTTTTGGAGAAGTGCTTGGTTTCACTGCTTTATCATCAACAGCTAAAACCATGTAGGAGTTGATGGTGGAAGGAGGGGAGAGGTATGTAGGCAGAAGGAACATGGTCTTGTCATCTGCAGTTTACTAAATATTCTTTTGCTGTGCTTTTTGTAAAACTGTTAGAATGTTTGTGTATGTATTGCTCTTCTGTTAAAGCAGCTCCTTCTTTGTTTTATAGACACTTCAGAGTTATGTTTTCTACAGCTGTACCCAGGCCTGGATCCCACTAAGTTGTCTGTCACAGAATTATTGTTCTATAAAAGTTTGGAGTAGTATGAAAGTATCTTAAGCTTCATTTTTCAGGGTATGCTTCAAAGCCAAGTGTGGTAAAGCAATGACTGTTGTGAAGATGCTGTGTGGCTTTCTAAACTGAGAAAAATAAACTGAAATAGAGGTGCAGTAAAATGCTCTTGGATATATTTAAAGTTAGAATATGGTTAACTCTTGGATATTGATTTAAATACTGTAAAAGTTGCTTTGAAACATTCTGACGGTTCGCGTTTCTATCAGATGCTGCAGAGTGGGCTGTTCCACACTGGCAATGGCAGTAGCCCTTGTAGATGTAAATAAGCCTGTGCCTTTTCCAGAGTAAGTTGGCGTATTTTCAGCACACTCCACCAGCATTTCTTTGCATTTTTTTCTTATTCTTTCTTTAACATAGAACACTCTGGCTCACTGCTTCTTGTGTCTGGAAAATGGGGACAATGATCCAGCCACTCCAGAGTGCAGTGCTGTGGAACATCGTCATTTTGCTGTTTTTTCATGCCTCTGCTGCTTAACTGCCTTGCCAAGCAGTTGCTGGGCTTTGGCATTGCACCTAGATGCTTTAGCACCCTGGTTGCAGGATACCTTACTGATGGCCTGCCATCAGCAGCTGCTCCAAAAGATGACGGCCAGTTAGGTTTTGGCTGGTGTCATGACCCCTAGACTGGAAACTGGTGCTCTAAAAAGCATTCAAATACGGTCAGCAAACTGGTGTAATTCCCAGTGACATATCTGCAGGTGTGATTAGGCCAATGTTCAGCCTGAAACACACCTCACAATCCGAGCATTGTGTGTCTGAATTGTCCTGCGTGATTTCTGCTTCTGTTCCTCAGGATGTAAAACAAGGAGTAGAGTCTGTCCTACATGCTCTTGTGCTGTAGCCATCCTGGAGTGACAAACAAGAATCCTCTGATAACTGGAAGATGAGGAAGCAAACAATCTCTTTTCTTTGAAAAATTCTGCCGCCCTTATAATTCAGCTAGCTGAAATTGTGTCCAAGGTTTCTTCCTCTGCTGGTCTGACCAGACCT
The DNA here is from genome assembly GCA_013399715.1 of Alectura lathami. NCBI lineage: Eukaryota > Metazoa > Chordata > Aves > Galliformes > Megapodiidae > Alectura > Alectura lathami. Next base: position 26,666 of record VXAV01003171.1, read on the forward strand.
ACAAAGTTCCAAAAGCAGAGGTGGGGAGAAATGTAGCGTTCCATTGTTTCTGCCTCTGGCTGAAAAAGAAATGAAGTTCATCAGACGAGAAGTACTGGCTGGGACCTTGCTGGGGGAGGGGAGCTGCTTTTGTATTTTTTGCATCCCTTGTGCCATTTTGGACTTCAGCAGTGTTTATTTTTAGTACATTTAAACACTGGAGAAGGAAGGGGCAGTTGTAATATGGCATATTTACATCATGCTGTCAGTTCCTGGCAGCCTTTTTGCCTGTCAGAGCGCAGGAGGGAACCAGTCCATTAAGGATGTGAGTGCTGCTTATGCCCACAAGTGGTGAAACGTCGTCTCAAGGGTCGGAAGGCCTTCACAGGCTAGCAGGTTGGTTTGTTTTTCTAAGGTGCATTATGGGGACTTTTTTTCATGTCAGAGAGACGGGAATGGGCCATGTTACCTCCCACAATTTCCCTCTGCTCCTGTATGCTACATAGGAGAAAGAGAAGCAAAGCCTGTACATGAGATCAGCATGTGCTGGTTTTCCCCTTCTTGTCACGCTTAGTTTTTCCCCTCATGTCATGCTTAAGTTCTCTGCCCCGTTAAAATCTATAAATAAACAAGAACAAATGCAGAGGGGGACAAACTGGACCCACAGCTATGTGCGTGTCGTCACTTGTAGAAGTGTGCCTAGCCCCATTCCTCCCAGGCTTCGTACATTCCCTGTTTCTTATGCTGTCAGCTTCTCAGGATGGGAAACATGCACACATACAGTCCTGGCAGGAGGCTTTTTGCCCTGCCACAATGTAGTGTTAATTGAGCTAAGGCTGAAAGGGTGTTATATTCATCTTCCGTTAAATTAGCTCATGCTCAGTTTTATTACATATATCTTATTTCCTCTTTGGAAAAAAAATGTTGCTATGGGTTTTGCTGCCATGCTTGAATGTTGCAATTATCCCTGTCTCCCGGAATTCAGCAATATGTGGGTCTGATCTCTCATATGTGACATGCTGTCTCTGTTAGAATTTCAAGCACAGGCACCCTATGATTCCCCTTTCTTGGAAACTGCCCTGTCCCAGCATGTGGGTAGGAGGCCACGTAAATAAATACCAACCACTTCTTAGCCTTCAGTAGGCATTTCCTTTTTCCTGGTGGTTACAGAAGAAACGCTTTCTCACAGTTTGGCACCAAACATTTATAGAACTTTCCTGCATCTGGAATTTTTGTTTAGACAATAAGATTTTTGGTACAGTTTTTTTCATCGGTTGCTATTTTTACTCGTGTAGTTGGTTGGTTTATCAGTAAATCGTGTTTGTCAGAACAAGCACTTCATCTGAAGCTTCTAGTTTTCTGGTAATAGGATCATAAATGATTCTAAGCATATTTTCTAGTAGTGAAAGAAAGATTTAAAGAATAAAAAATAAGCTTATCTAGTTTTATTAGTTATGATGGAATAAATAACATTGATATTTCTGCCCAAAAGATTTTTTAATGACATGTCTCAAGTGCTTGAAATAGAAAACAAAATATCTTATGTTATCATATAGTCCAGCTTTCAACAGAAAAATACGATTTGCTGTTAATTTACAGGTTAATATGTATTCTCCTGAACTTACATGCTAGGATGGTTTTCCAGCTGTGTGCCCCTTTGTCATGGCAGCAAAGCTAATGCATTGTTACCCTTGTAAATGCTACCAGGACTACTTAGGACATAGGTTTGTAATGTCAACACAGAGCACATCAGTCAAATCAGCGTTAGAGGACAATGCTCGTCTCCTACTATTTACATGTAAATATTTTATCTATAAGTTTTGTATCTAGTTTTGTGTACTAATTGTTTACTTTTTTATTATTAAATTACTACTTTACTTTGCTTAGTTTTATTTATCTCAGTGGTAACACTAACTGAATGGATGAGAGTATTCCTTCAATTTCCTGATTCCAAGTGTTCCGAGCATGCATTTGATGCAAGCAGAATACAGATAAGAACTCTGATAAGCAGCTGTAGCTTGGCACAGAGTTCGACTCCTTCACTGGAGAGTGTAGAACATGCGGCACACGATCTTTTGTGGGTGGCTAATCTAGACACAGTCTGAAGATGTATCGGATACATGTTATGCAATACTTCCACACTTGATAACCTTTGTATTTAACAGAAAAGGAGAGTAGAAACCATGCTTGACCAGAAGGGCCTTGGAAATACGCTTTTTCCTCCACTGAGGCCTGTTATAAAGCTGTCTAGGAAAGTGAGCCATTGTTGGACACATCACTATAACATTTTCTCACTCATAGATACATTCTCATCCAGTTTAGTTTTGCAATCTGCTGAAGCTTAGCCAAGTTGAACTGCTTCTGCCCTCCCAGCACACGCATCTGAAAATTGCTAGAACTTCTTCCAGTTCTTTGCAGCGGAAGTTACTTTTGTGTATTTCTTCTGGAAATGACTTGGAAATATGTATTGAGAAAAAATAAATCCTAGCTGGGTTTGGCCCTTTTGCCCTGTTTTGTGGCTCGATAACCTGTTATCGCATGCATGTTTCTTACTTGAGCCAAACAAGCAATGTCCCAGGTCACGGTTCCCCAGCAAGTGCAATGGGTGCTGTATTTCACAGCTAGTTCTGACGATGGCTAGGTGGAGGCCAGTAAGTCTTAACTGATGTTGGCACGTAGTGGAGGAATTCCTCAGCTTCCTTCCTTTGGTGATTTATTGAACTTCCAGAACGTCATTGGATAGCCAAGTTCACAAGTCTGTCGTTTGGTATCCACTGCACAAATTCCAGGGCATAAATCCCCTGGTGCAAGTGTTGCCTCTCTGGTCTTTACATGACATCTACTTAGCATGAGCTGTATTAGCAGAGCTAATGGAGAGGTTTGCCCCCATGAGGGGACTTCAAGGAAGTTTAACACAACAGGAACAGGCCATAACCTTAGGGCTTTTTTTGTTCTGACATCATAAAGTAGCTTGAGAGTGTTACTAGTCCTTAATTCAGAGTGACAGGGAGCAAGAAACTTAAAAAAGGTGAAATGGTATTGACTGTGCTGTAAATGAGAGTTGCGATACAAATGAGAAAGGTGTTCACAACAGCAAGAGAGGATAGACCATTCCTGCTGTGTAGATAATGGGCTGGTTAGGTTGGAGTCCGGTTTTGTTTACATACAGTGTATATATGAAAACTTTGATTTTCTTTGATTTTGTATTCTTGACTAGTGGAAAGAAATTCTATCACCGGAATCATCAAATGCCAGCCTAAAATAATTGATAGCAGTAATTCTAGATAGATTAATTTTATGTTACATGTTACTCCAGTTGCTTCACAGACATGGCAGGAGTGTTCTGTATTCATTCAATTCTCTTTAGTTAAATCTGTCTTTTATTTTTAGAATTCAAAGAAATTAAGAAGAATAAATGTAGATGATTATATATTTCTCCTGAGTTTAATTTCTGTTGCAGTTATGTCTATGAAAGATAGCTAGACATTTCAATTTTAGGTATTCTCTTAAAGTAAATGTACTGAAGGTATTGCTGACTAAACAGAGCTGATATCAAGCTTCTTTGAATATTCTTACATAGTGTTGGGTTATCTGTTTTTCCCTAGGAAAAAGAGAAGAAGTATATGCTCCCTCTGGACAACTTGAAAGTGCGCGATGTTGAGAAGAGCTTCATGTCTAGCAAACATATCTTTGCATTGTTTAACACGGAGCAGAGGTAAGAGAATGTGCTATTCTGCAGACAGTTCTGTGAAGGTGTTTCTGGCTGAGCGTTTCAATAACTGGGAGTTCAGTTCTGGTATTTTCATTGTGTTGAGTGAACAAGGATCTTGATACTTTTGATTTATCTGCTTTTTGCTGTTGCATAATCATGGGATGAAAGGTTAGTGTCCTCCTAGCCACTCATGGGGTGAAACAGCTCCATGATTAGTCATCTAGCTTTTCTGTATGCCTGAATAATCATCTCCTGATCCTATTTTGTTTTGTTTGGCAATCTTCTAGCCTTACCAAAACATTCATGACTTCTGTACCTTGTGACCAGATTCAACTAGTGTAAATCACAAAAGTGGCACTGCTTTCCACTTTCTCCAGTGGAAAAACTTGCTTGTCTGTAATCCTGGGAGTCGTTTTATTGTTTGTTTGGGTTTAAATACAGCTGAATGGAGAACAAATGAAATTCCTCTGCCTCTCCAATTCACTAGAATCTTTGCTTTGTAATGTTTTGCCTCATTCTTTTCTTTCAGACTCCATCCTCTGATTTAAGTGATTGGGCACTCTGCAGGAGCCCACTAAGGGGGCACAGCCAATTGAGATAACTGTGCACAAATAAGTTAAGAACACATGAGAACGCTTAAAGGCACACAAGTGACCTGTATTTTCATTCATCTATTTATTGATTGTTACTGAAGAGGGAGTTGCATTTGCATTAGCTCAGTGGAGTTGCATTTCAGCAGAAGAGATGCAAGTTCTTTCTGTAAGTTCTTGTTCAGGAAAACAAGTAAACTTACTTGCAGTGGTAGCATTCATTGATGCTATTGCTTTCCTCTTTTCTCCAAGTCCCTTCACACCCACTCTCCCTCCCATCACTAAAGCTAGGCAATACATTCAGATGTTGCTCAAGATGATGAGGGCTGGATGTGGCTCCCTGCAGAGCCAGCTGTTGTTGCTCCTGAACTGGCCAGAAACAGTCCTTTCAGAAGGAATGCCCCTCCCTCCTGCAAAGCTAAAGCAAAGCACAGGATTTCTGGGCTGTCAAGCTTCTGCTGGCTCCAGAAACATGAGGACGCAATGTGTGTCTCACTCTGAACTGCCCCGTGAAGGCTTTGCCTACATCTGCTGACATCTCAGCTAAACCGCATGTGGACATTGTCTGCCAGGAGATGCCCTTTGAAAGCATGTCTCTGAAAGTCTCTGAAATACTTGATGGGAATAAGATTTAAAACACTTGACCACCTGCATTTCTGGAGCACAGTAAAAAAAAAAACTTTGAAAAACCTTTCATTTTTTAAAAAATGTGCATGATCTTCAGATGCTGGAAGTTAATGTAATTCTGATTCTTCTGCCGTAGAAGTGTGACTTGTACATTGTTCCCTCGTTGCACGTGCTTCAGTCAAGAAAGATAACTTTATCCCGGTGGCATGATGTCAGCTGTACATGCTAAGTTCCTTCCATGAGAAATCTGTTAAATTTAGCTCGTTGGTTCTCCATTGTTTAGCTAACATTTGGGTGCTTTCATCATCCTGAGCATTAATCACTGAGCTGCCATGCTTCCAAGAGAAGCATGCATTTCCATTGGCAACTTTGGGATTCATGTGGGTGTTACATAGCTGCACATTTGCATTTTCAGTGCCTCTTCGTGCACACTGGACAGCAAGGATTTCAAAGTCAAATGTCTAAAATGTTTGCCGTGTCTGTAATAACCCTGCCCATTTGGGCTGGGAGTAGGCCCTCCAGCATCTGCGGGCTGCTCTAAAAACGCCCTTATATCTACATGGGCATGTTCGGACAGGACAGCACGATGATAAGATGACAAAACAGCTGCCTTGGGAGAGGCTGTTTATGAGGGCAGTCCTCCAGCTTAAAAGGAGGCAGACCTTCTTCTTGAAGAAACATTTACTGAATTCTAATTACAACAGCAACTCCTCTGTTACTGTGAAACAGGTGATTATTTTATATTTCTAAAACTTTGCCTTCTGGCACAAATCAGTCAAATCAAAACCGTGCTTTTCAGTGTCTCCTAAATTCATAGATTGTGTCAGCAGAAGCAGGGATATTGCAACCTGAGCAAAGTGATCCAGCCCTCAGCTGGGGACTATGTTCCCTTTCTCAGTTTCCTTGGGAAACTGAAACATGAAAATGGTAGAAAAAACTGTTGAAATAAGGGGTATCGTTGTTTTATCTTATGCTCATATGTCGATCTGGTTCCTGAGTATAGAGAGTACCAAATATTGCTTGCTTTTTCAAAATTTGTGTAATGATTAACTTAGTTTATACTTTCTTTCTAAAGCCTCGTAATTGGGAAAAAAATTGTTTTTCTGAGTTTGCCCACTGAGGGTTCTGGTTATGGAAACATTTTAGTGTTTAAGATGTGGATCATTAAAGAACAAAGGCAAAATCATGTGCCTCCAGAGTGACTGATGATGGCATGGAGATTATTCTGTATCTCTTTTTTCCATAATCTGTTTTTTTTTTTTCTTCCCTTGATTATGCGAGTTTTCTTAATGTTCAATTAAATTTTTTAATTTTGAAGTAAAATCTCTTTAGGAGAAGAATTTTAATCAGCTTGTTCTCATTTTCCTTCCCAGCCCCTCACTGCATAGGTATTTGCTACAGCCATATGTTTCTGATACTGTACATTTCAATAGTTTCCTGGATTATGGACTGCATTTTTTCCATTTATGAAAACCTTTCCAGTTCTGAAATACAGTTACCAGGAAAATCCTCATTTCACTGCATAGAAGGAAAAGCCATCTTGTGTTAGGAGGTTTGGGGATAGAGGCAGAAGGAAACTTAACAGTATTTGTCATTTTGATTTACTGCAGAAGTCAACAGTTCTCTGACAGGAATCAAATGTGACTTGGTAATGTATAGTAAATGGAGACTGTGACGATTGATTTCACAGGGAAGATAAATTCTCATGAAAGGAACATAATTGTATGGCATTGAAAAGCCTGCATTGTGAAATAATTACATTCTTTTCTTGTTACTTTCTAATTAAAATTTTTTAAAAAAGAAAAGAAAACCCATGCTGTGAAATAGGTACAGTGTTGTGTGGGCATTAGAGTTTTGCTTTTCAGCAAACCTAATGATTTAGTTTTTGAGTGGGGCCGCATATTTAATTTATAGACACCATGGAAGACCTTTGGAGATGGACTTCTCTAGTGAACTTACCTTGGCAGCACTAGATATTAACGCCAAGTGCATTAGAGCAAGTGTCCTTTGACTCCTGGATCATTTTTGGCAGTGTCCATCTGTGTGAGTCAAGCAGTATGTGTCTAAGCTTAAGCCTCTCAAGAAAGTGAGTGCTATTTTGTGTTGACTGTCTTTTTCTCCTTCCTTTCTATCTCCACAGTAAGCTGCTAGCAACTCTTTTAGACTGGAAAAAAGATCAAATATATTCAAAGTATTTGAAAAGAGACATTCTGCATAAGAATACTAATGATTGCAGTATTGCTGTCAAACATAATGTGAAATTGGGCACTTTGCTTGCTCTTATGAGAGGTGGAGTAATAAGAAGTATAATCATCCATCTCAGAGCACAATTACAAGAAATTTTTGTGGAGGACACTGTGCAATGAGGTATGCCAGGATGCTGCTCCTGAGTTCTGCCCAGTGTTCCCAGAAGGCTGGAGGTAAAGGACCAGAGCCAGCTTTTAAGACTCTTGCAAGCACAAGGCAGTACAAGGTTTTTCCCTCTACCAGGCCTCCGTGAGGGGAGGGATGAGAGAGGAGGCTAGGTGCTGTCAGGGGACAATCTTTAATTAACCCACAACACCTGGTGACATGTAGAGATGAAGGGCTGGCAGTGCTGTTGCGTAGATGTAGCTGCTGACTGACTTCCTGAAGCAGAGCTAAGAATGGGGGAAAGATTTTGTCACTGCATGTGCTTAGGTACAGTAGATTCCCCTTCAGTATCAGAAGTGATGGATGTGTGACTCTTATGCAGAGTTCAAAAACAAATAAATTCTTCCCATCCCAGGAAATTTACTTTCCTTCTAGGATTTCAGTCCAAATCCTTTGCCTATTCCTCATGTATTTCCCATAAAAATTTACCAGTTGTCACTTTTTAAGTACTGGGGCTTGGGGGCAAGAACTATAGTCTTAAATGCGCCTCCTTTTAGGATCTGTGCAATGGTCACTGATCAGTAGCCTTTCTCATGCAGGAAGCTTTCTTCCTCTCCAGACTCGGTTATTTTCTTGGGGCCAAGGAAGTAGAACCAGTGGGTGAAGTTCTTTCCTTGCAGAAGAAGATCCCACCAAGTCTCCCTGCTCTTCTACTTTCCTTCCCAGCCAGGATCCAGATGAAATAAACCAGCCATGTTTCTATTCTCTTCTCTATGTTTCTGTATGCCAGGAGGATGTGAGAAATGAATTCAAAGCACAAAACCATTCCTCTGTTTATCTTCACAAGAATGGGTCCTTGCGACATAAATGCTCCTCTGTAGTTGTGCTGCAGTGTGACAGAGCTACCATCCCTGCATGGGAGCTGACTGTCTGGGGCAGGATTATCGGAGAAACAAATCCTTAATCTGAGAAACAGATGAATGCCGAGGGAGGAGCCATCAAAAGAAAATTTTGAGGGGACACAATAGGACTGGAAATAGTCTGCCAGATGGGAAATTTTAGCTGCTTGCTCCTGAGCACACTCTGACTGTCAGGAACTGTATTGCCCAAGAAACTGCATTGTCTAGTAGGACCGAGGGGAGCATGCTATGTTTACTAAGTGACAAGTATGACAGTATTTATTTTGGGTGCCTGTTGTTGGCTGGATGTTACTCTAGAAGAGGACGGAGCATAAGTCTTCTCTGGAACTGCAAAAGCATTAAAACATTAAGTACTGAATTTCTTCTTAGGAACAACAACTGGTTAACTGCTATCCCTATATAGGGGAAATTGGGAAGGAGCCAAAATAAAGGAACTAGTGAAAGGAGACCCGGTCAGAGGAGGTGTTGGATGGAAGCCAGGCTAAAGGAGAAAGCCTTAGATGAGATGTGTGTTAGTTACTGTTTTTGAATTACTAAGAAAGCTAAGCCCCAGGAAGAGCTGGACTGTAAGCTATTCACAGCCCTCTCTATTAGAAATGGAAGAAAGAGAATCTATTTAATTTAAAAATCCTATAAATGTAATCCAGAAAAAAAAGCTGCTGAGATTTGTAAACAAACTATAAGTTGTTAGTGAGTACAATATCTAAGAGTAGGAAAAACATACAAACACACAAAGAATAACTGGCCTTTGTCCCCCAGCTACATTTCATTTAAAAAAAAAAAAAAAAAAAAAAAAAAAGCTTTTTTTTCCCCCCTCTGGAATATTTCATCTTTGTCATTATTGGTAAGAATTCTTCATACAATAAATAAAATACAAGATGGTAGATAGGTGGTGCAGGTGTTGAGGTCTAAAACTGGCATTGAAGAGCAAAAGGGGGTTCTCAGGGGAAGAAACTTAAATGCTAAACCCGTACCTTAAATGTGAGTAGTTCAAGAAAATTCCCTAAGAGATTGTGTAGGATCTAAGATATTAGTGACACCTACCAGAAGTATGGGTGTTGTAAGCATGGGCCAAGTCAGGGCTGGTAAACCTGACTCAGCTTGCAGGACAAATCTGCTTTGCACGCTCAGTGTCGCTCAGAAAGGTCACAACTGCCGCATCCACAGAAGCAGAGGATGGAGCAGGAGATGTGCTCCCACTCTGCATGGTGAGGCTCTGGCATCTGGGAACAGCTTTTGCATCTGTGTGGCCCCCAAGGCAGGTTCCAAGTCTGACTTCCATCCCTTACCACAAAAATGATCAAACCTTCTTCTCTAGGGGGTTTCAGAGTATTTTTATGCCATTTACTGTTACTGCTGCAGATTTTGGCCTTTGTGATGTTCGTTTTGGCTACATTTCCCTTCTGGGTTACATATAGAACTTGAGGTACTCCATTGTCCAGGCTTGGTTATGTATTAATTGGCATCTCTTCTATTAGTTTTCACCTTAAAATTATTTGTGTATGTATTTGTGTGAAAAGATCCCTCTGCTTCCGGGAGATCACTTACATGAGTTAATCGCAAAATCCTTAAGTGCTGGTATTTCTTGACATTGTCTTGGAGATTCTCTTTGGTTTTTCTGGATATTAAGAAAAAAGTCTTCAGAGACATGTGTAATTAATTTTAATTAACATTCACATTGTACTGATCTGAAATGGCACGCCTTGATAGAAAATGTTAGTCATTGCTGTTAACTCATAGCAGATGGTCAGTCTTGTTTCTTTAAAATATATGATTCATGGAGCCTCTGGTAGGGCTTTCTTATAAGAAAAATAGTGCATATAGTCAGAAATTGTGGAATTGCAAGTGTCTAAAATGGGACACTAAGTTGAACAAACAGAATACATCCAGTGGATGCTGCATGTTGAGTAAGCAGAAGGCATAGAGTAGAGTTCCATTCAAGGTGATCCTTGTTGTGCGTGTATACTTGGAGTACCTGGATTCGGTTATTTTCTCCCTTTTTCATTTTAGGAGACTAATTATGAAGCTCATTTCCAATCCAATCAAAAATATGTAATATGTGATTCTTTTGCATTTATTGTGGAATAAAATTGGGCCAATTTGCATTTGGTTCCAGATTTTGTGCTCATTTAAATTCTAGTTGCATCATAATTAAAAGATCAGAAGCTTACCAAAAAAAGTCATTTCAGATGATAAGCACAATTGTTTGAAATCCATGTAAAGGAAGATAGTCCTTGATCTTTCAGTCTGCGAATAATTTCACTCGCTTCAGTGTCACTCTTTAAGTTCTATGTGTTTTGTGTTCTTTGAAGGATTAGAGTTACATTGACCTATAGGCACAATTCTAAAATTTTCATTAATATTCTTGCTCTCTAATTTCTGTACAGTCTCCTCAGATATATAGGCAGTTTTAGGGGCAAGAATAAATGCATCTGCATTTAATCTTGATTTGTATTTGTCTCTGGATTCTGCACCAGGGACGGGGCAGCCCTGGCTCTATGTACAGTCTGGGGGATGAGAGGCTGGAGAGCAGCCCATGGAAAGGGATCTGTGGTTCTGATAAGTTGGATTTGGACCAGCAAAAGGCCAATTGTACACTGGGGTGCACCAGGCCCAGCACTGCCAGCCGGGCGAGGGAAGGAATTGTCCTGCCCTGCTCTGCCTGGTGCAGCCTCGCCTCGAGCACTGGGTGCAGAGGTAGTGCCACAATATAAGAAGGGCTTAAAGCTGTTAGAGAGTGTCCAAAGGAGGGCTATGGTTTGTTTGGCCTGGGGCAGAGGAGGCTGCGGGGAGGCCTCAGGGCGGCCTACAGCTCCCTCCCAGGGGAGCGGAGGGCCAGGCGCTGAGCTCTGCTCTCTGGGGACAGCGACAGGGCCCGAGGGCACGGTGCGGGGCTGCGTCAGGGGAGGGTCAGGGTGGGGGTTAGGAAAAGGTCCTGCCCCAGGGGGTGGTGGGCATGGAACCGGCTGCCCAGGGCAGTGGGCACGGCCCCGAGCTGCTGGAGCTCACGGAGCGTTTGGACACCGCCCTCAGGCACAGGGGCTGGATTTTGGGTGGTCCTGTGTGGGACAAGGGGTTGGCTCAGTGATCCAAATGGGTCCCTTTCAACTTGGGATATTCTATGATTCTATGACAATCTGCAAGTCATTTCTGCATTAGAAAGTTCAGTTTGGGCCCCACAAAATATGGGGGAAAGGGACCCAGAATGCTGGAAAAAGATAGGAGTAAAGTGAAGTTGCTGGGTAAGCAAAGTTACATCTGATTATCTGCTGGTTTTTGAAGTAATGGGCCTGGTCTAGAGAAATTACATGTTGAGTGAGGAACCATTCCAGAATTAGAAATGACACTTTTAGTCCAACTGGCTGCTCGTCGCCTTAAGCATTTCTGTTATGATTTTTCTGGAAATCATGTCTTGAGGTATTTTTGTCAAAACTCTGCAGATAACAGAGTAATCTTTTATTTTTTCCATTCTTGGGAGGGAAAATATTATTTTAATTTTTAGTAATGCAGCTATAGATATATTTTCAAGTATTATGCAGAATATAAAGTTACAATGATGAAACTCTGACAGAGGAAGCAGCTTAGTTAGATGTGGTACTTGCATGTTGCTTTGCACATAGCTTCCCTGTTTGTGTGCTCATATTTTAAAGATGTTAAATATCTAAGGGAAATGTGGCATGCAGATTTTATTGCTAGTCATATTCCTGTTTATTGTATCTGTTTTGTTTCTACAGTCCTTTAGATTTAAAGTTGTCTGAATATCAACAAGACTTTTATTTTTTAAATTCTTTTTTGCTTCTTGGTATCCTGTATTATATCACTCTCTTTAAAGTATTTAGCTGCTACAAAGATGACAATGAGAGTATGACCTCATTGTATTCCATATGGAATAAGTAGGTAAGGGTTCAGTAGTAACAGTTTCTGTGCTGATATCTTCAGCAATTTTATAAAGTGGAAGAGAGAATAAAACAGAAAATTGGAATTGTTTTCAAAAATATTTTTACTGCTTTCCACAAGATGCCGGTGGATTCCTAATGAGTAAAACATGTAAGTTTTTTTTTTTTTTTAAATAAGATTCCACTAGTAACAGCTTGATCATCAGGTGCCCATAGACCTAGGAAGGCTTTTGATACGGTGACAGGAATACAGGACTGCCAATGCTCATCTCTTCAAAGCAGTCAGCTAAAATCCCTTCTCGTACAGCTACGCCTGCTGTAGCAAGTCACAAAATGCCAAGAAGCTTAATATATAGCATGACAATCCTGAAAAAATGTTTTCACAAGCTGGTGTCATGTTGTTTTGCTCTTGCAGATAAGTATTTTTGGAACTTCCCTATCACTATGTTTTACAGCCTTTATGTGCTTTATTGTTATTTTTAGTCATATTTTCTGAGGCTACTCTTTTACCATTTCAGCTTCCCTTTTCTTCAGTGTTACAGCTGCTTAGTTAGCTTAGCCAAAAAAATTGTCTCAGTAAAAGTTTATCCTAACAGTAAATAGAGGCATTTTTTTCTCTGGTGATTTCATGTTACTCCTTTTTTTTTGTTGTTTTTTTTTGTTTTCATCGTGTCATTTGTTTTAGTCAGTAAATGTTGACTCAGAGTTCCACAAATCGATTGAAACTCAAGTGTTTTATCATCAGTCCAAAGTAACATCATCTGAAGAGGTTGTCCAGGCCATCCTTTGCCATAAGGCAGTAAGTGTATTAGGAGTCAGAGAAGTAAAAAGTTTAATTTTAAATTTCTAGTCAATAAAAGATCCATGGAGCTTTCAAGCATTCCTTCTGCCAGTGGCTGTGCCTAAGCTATGGGATGTGACCCATTAGTGTCTCTTTTCCTGTTTGTGCTCCGGTTCCTCTGGGAGGGAAATGCAAGGCCAGCGCCTGCCTGGCTGCTTGACCACTGCATTGGTGAGAAGAGTGTCACTGATGTCAGGAGATCTCAGTATGTCTCTTATTCTTTGTGATTTTGAATGCAATCTATAAGGTTGCTAAAAACACCTGATTTCCCTCTGTTCAGAGGTGGGTACGTACTGGTTGCCATACTGTTGTTTCGCAGCTAATAATTTTGTGTGTTCATGTTCAGACATGAACAGCTGCCATTCAATAACACTTCTTCTACGCAGAGCTAGAAGCTATCTGGTGATATTGTTGGTAAAGGAGCAGTACTTCTGGGAGTGGGAATTACATCAAGCCAGGTGCATTCCAGAGTCGTGACGGTGAAATCCCACTACCCCCTGAATACTACAGAGATTTGTCTATGCAGTGATGATAATAATAATCTCCTGGTTCTATAGTGTATTTCCTTATTTTTGTCCTCAACATATGCAGCAGTAATGACATCTTTAGTTGCATAATGAAACTGTAAGAACCCCTTGTTGTTGCTGCCTTTGAACATAATCTCTTGCCACCCTCCACCTCCCCTTCTCTATGGCTTGCTAGGGAAAGAAAACAGTCTTGCTGCAATGGAAGATCGATTCTTGTGCAGCTTTTAAGATCTAGCAAAACGTGGTTTCATAACCTTTGTCAGCTAAGCTTGTGGCCTTTCCTAAAAAGACTGTTGGCTGACAAATTTATAGCAATCTGGTCTCTGTATAGACTATGAATTCGGAAACTAATGGCTAAACCGTAAGGGGAAAATCTGTTCTGTTTATTGGAGAATTTACAAGTACCACCTTCCTACATATTCTGTATTTTTCCTTCTTTCTCTTTCCGTCCATTATGTGATTCCCTATTCATAATACTTGTATTTATCTAACTACATTAATTACCTGCAGTAGGTATTATTTAAACATGTCTCAGTTCTCTTACGACTATGGCAGGCATCAGAAGCATTTTTAAAAAATTCTAATTGTCACTGTTCTCTTTCCCCTTTTACTGATGATGTCTAAAAGCTAAAAAGGGTCCACTGAAAGGACCTAACACGGGAAGAAGTTGCATCCTTAGTTGTTCTGATGTTTGTTGGTTACAACAGCAATCAGTTTCAAGATAGGCAGTTTTGTTGGCATATTTTGTGTTTTTCCTCTGCATCACAACAGTCTTACTTTTCCTAAATGTGCCCCATTTTGGAAAAAAGCTGGAAAATTGATTTTAAGTAGTTTCACGATGCTTTCAGGTGATTATTATTTCCAGAGCTGTATTGTAGCATTGTAAGATATTTTTAAGTACTCCATGTAATTATTAAACAAGCACCTGTCTCATAAACTCTGTTGTCCAAAACAATTACCAAGTCATTTCTGATCCAAAAGGATTTTTAATTTAAAATGCTGTGCGCATGATACAGAGTAGTAAAATTCTAGTTTTACAATGTGGTGCTCTTTGTTCTAGGAATGTTTACAAGGATTACCGTTTCCTTGAACTAGCCTGTGACTCCCAAGAGGAGGTGGATAGCTGGAAGGCATCTCTGCTACGAGCCGGTGTCTATCCTGATAAATCCTCAGTAAGTTAAACAGCTCTCTAGTCTTCCAGTAGCTGCTCTGTTTGAGTCAGAAAAACAATCTTATCATCTGGGAAAACAAAATGTCTGCAGATATCTCAAGAAACTGTAGCCTTTTCATTGAACTATAATGTGGTAATGTGTTAATATTCATAATGGAATACTTTAAGATCAATTTGTGTGTCAAACCTCAATAGAAAAAAAAAGTTCCAAAATGTTATTCATTGGAACTGTGTAGTAAAAGCATTGAGCAAATTAGGGTTTTCTGAGCCTCATTGTTTCTATGAATGTCTTCTAAGGAAATGATGTTTATTCCTGCAAGTTGGGTATTACAGAAATGACAGAGGCATTCCAGGCAATCATGTATATTTATTTTACTGATTCACTGCATGTTTTGGTGTATGAAACACATGCTAAACCTTTCTGAAGACGGCTTTACTCTGCTAATCATGTGAAACAAATTGAACAGGAAACACTAAAAAAAGCCTCTATTAATTAAACAGAAAAGACAAAAAGTTGGAAAATGGAATATGCCCAACTACCATTTCATATTTTTTGGACTTTGTCATTTTGTGTTTTCTCATTTATGTAAGTCTGGGAGGGAGGGAGCTGGTCTGATTCCTGAAGTCGAGATCCCTCACGTGCCCTTGTAGGTGAGGCCTCAGCAGTACAGACTATGCATCAGAATGATGAGCAGCTAGGCAGGTTAAAGACCATTCAGATTATGGCTACTCCATCTTATGGTTAAGATTTCCATTTTAAGACACCTTTATTACCCATGACAGATCTACAGCAGCCACATCTTTTTCTTGAACTGCTGGAACATCCAAGGGATTCAATCAGTATGGGGATTTTCCTCATTTATATATATATATATTTATATATATATACTTGTGAGCTCTGTGCTTGAGTGGTTTGAGGTGAAAGATTTCTTCAGTATTTTTCTCTATTGCTGCTTGCAGCAGCAGCTTTAATATNTATGCATGGCCCTCCTTTCTTCAATACGTATGTCTGATGGATGCCTTCAGAGGAAGATCTGTTCTGAGAAGTGATGCTTTGATTTGAGTTTGATGGAATTCCTGCTTGTTTTCCATGGCAAGGCCAGGTCCCTTGAGGCCAGGGTCTTCCACCTTCTTCGTCTTCCTCACACTTCCCTTATGGTTGTGATACCTCTGTGGCTTCCAGTATAGTTCTCTCTGTGTCTCCTGCTGCTGTTTATGCCCACAAGCACTGCTCAGGTTACTCTCTATATTCCAAGATTCAAGGCTACCAACAAAAGTTAAATGAGGGAATCCTTGAATGGCAGGATTCTCCAGTTAAGGCAGGAATGAACAGTGACGGTGATAATGATTTTTTTAATAGGTCAAACACAAATTTAGCAGGAGATCTACCAGTTATCTGGAACTTTAAATATGTTTTGGATGACTTTTCAGCAGGTTGCCTGTCCTAGTAGGTTAGTTCTTATCTAAGAACATCAGTAGTCATTTTACAATTATTACTTAAGAGAGGTTAGCTAATAATTTACTATGATCAAAATAATACTTTGTTTTGTTTTCTTGCTCAGGTTATGATGTCAAAACAGCTGATTCAATCTTTTATTCTTTGATATATTTGTTGTATTCGTATATCTGACGCTTTGTTGACAAAAAGGGCACTTTAGCTGTATTTCTAAACTTCTGTTCTGTCCTTTTGTTTTTCCATTCTCCTTAAAAACATTTCGTATTCAAAATATGTTTTCTAAAGAACTCTCCTCGTTTTCAATTAAAGTTAGTCTGTCAAAGGAATCTTAGATACAAGATGAAAGTCTTCTTTAAGAGATAAAATTAGGAGGCAGTCAAAACTCAGCTGTCCTCTGGGCTGGAATTATCTTTGCATTACAAGAAGAGTGAATATTATTGTTCCAAAGCCCTATAGTTTGAAATTCATCCAGTAATCTATCAAACTGTGCAGGAAAGATCCTTCATACTACTCTAGTCTTGAAAAGTATTTTTGTTCCTACAGGACTGTAGGTCCAAATGTGTACTGCGAGTCTTCTGTTAAAGTTTAGAATTTTGTAAAGCAAAAGCTCCAGCGCCCAGGATACCTTGGAAACTTAACAACAATTTTCATTCAAATCACATGCATACTGCTCAGTTCTGCACCTTTGCCTGG
Organism: Alectura lathami; assembly: GCA_013399715.1. Lineage (NCBI taxonomy): Eukaryota > Metazoa > Chordata > Aves > Galliformes > Megapodiidae > Alectura > Alectura lathami. Next base: position 43,430 of record VXAV01003171.1, read on the forward strand.
CAATATAAAATAGTTTCAGAGATACCCACCGGTCTTTTATTCTTCTTCAAAGATTTAGAGACCCCATTTTTATCTAAGAGGTGCTGTCAGGAAATAGCAGCAACTTGTGTTTACTTCAGTCCTTCCCTGCAGCTTTGCAATCCCAGAGTTAAAAATGCAGAGGGGTACCCCAGCCCCTTCGCAGGATGACCTTCTCGTTCTTTTTCATGTGCAGGTTACAGCTGGTAACTTTGAGTATCCAAAACTTTTGCACCAGGAGTAGAAAAATTGCTGCTTAGAAATGAAAAATAGATTAATAGTGCTGTAAACCTGGAGTGCTGCAGTGGTGAAGCTGGCCTGCTTTCTGTAACTGCCAGAGCCGTGCGCACAGCCTGGATCCAAAGTTAAGCTGTGTGCTTTCATTAACAGCTCTGCTGCTCGTGTACGGGAATGCTGATATAAAACCCGAGGCATTTGCCCCTAGTTGGGTTCCTTCTGCAGTGGCAGGAAAAGTTGGAATTTGTCACTGAATTAAAGAGATCTGTGCCAAGTTCTCACCAGGAGCAAATCTCCCAACTATGAATATTCATTTTTCTGTTGTTTTTCTAGTAGTGCTACTTAAAACTGAATGATGGCAGTGGCAATGGGGCTTGGTACCTACCACCACCAGCATGAAGTCTCTAGTACTAATGTAAGCACTACTGTAAGCGAAGTACAAGGTTATTGATTTTTATTTTTTTTCTTTGTGTCTAAACAAGATTCATTAAAATATTAAAAGTTAAAGACCAAATATCAACCCATTCCCCCATGTCCTCGCTTCCTTTTGCTTGTGTTCCCCCGCTCTGCACATGGAGATGTGTACTCACACTCACATACTCACTCTCTTGTGATCTTTAGTCAGTCCTCAAAGTTTCTCTGAGCCCCTGAACTGTTTTGCACGTTGCCAAGTCACCTCCTTCCCCCAGAGATTTCCTTCTGTCAAGACGTGGGCTTTGACAGCCACCCGGATAGCAATGAATCAGTGTTTTTTTTTTGTTTTCCAACAAGTCAGCTTGCTTGATATAAATCACACTGTGGCCAATTCACTTTGAAACGGGATATCCATTTACCAGCTGACTTTACTGCTGGCTTTCTGTATTGAGGCATCCAAACCTCCTTTTTAAAAAATGACTACAACTTTGTGACTAACCTTTCCAGACTGTATTTCTCAACTCTAGGCTCGTGTTTATTTTGGCTGACTTCCCGCTGCATAATATACACTGTTCATGCCAGCTCATGGCAAAACTCACAATTAAAAGAAAAAAAATAGTACAGATGTTTGTCGTAACTTGTTCTGCACACTTTACCTTGCTAGCACCATCCGCTCCTTTTCCCCTCTCCCCTAATGCCATCTCCTCCTCACTTTCATTCCTAATCTGAGTGTACAATATTTGCTTTTTAAAAAGCATTGGACCGTGAAACTTTCCATTTATTGGCATGTCGTAGGGAGTGGCTATCATGGAAGGGGAAGCAGACATTTAGTGGGTTGCCTTGCGTACTCGAAGTTCAGTATTACCAAGGCACAAAAATCCCTCTGGCGTTGGTTCCATCCCTAGATCATTTTGGGCCTCATTTTCCTCCCCCTTGTATTACTGTCCACTGACTTCCCTGGAGCTGCTCCTGATTTACACTGGAGGAAGCAACAGTGGAATCTGAAAGTTTGCGTAGAGAGGAAATTTTGAAAAACAGCGTGAATTTACAACTTTGCTGAACATTTTAAATCCTCCTGTGCTCCTCTGGAAGCTGCCTAACTAAAGGATTCAGTGAATGTTCTTTGAGTCCGTTCACTTGGTTTGAGCCATTTCCAGAACTGTACAAGTTAGACTGAATGTATGTAAAATCAATGTATCTAATATTTCTTTTTTTTTTTTTTTTTTCCTCTTTCCTCTACTGCATCCTGCAAAGGGGAACAACAGAGTAAGTTCCTTGTCCTTTTACCAAATACTTTTGTATCCCGTCTCAAGGGTTTTTTCATAAAAGTCAGTTTATCTTTTGTTTCACACAACTGTTGCCTGCGCACTCCTAAGAGCACACTCCTAGTCTCTACTAAGAAATGTAGGTGCAAAAGTGTCGTCTATGAAACTGTTAACTATGAAACTATTAACTTTGTTTTAATTTGGGGGAAGAAGATGTGTTAAGTGGTGCTGAGTGTTGTTTTTTAAGGCAATTCAGTAAGAATTCTACTATAAAACAGTATTGGGACCAAAGATTATGAAGGTATAGTAATAAAGACCTTCTGAGGAAAGGTTACCACAGTCTGATGAAACTCATTACAGCTGGATTTTTTGACCATACATCAAAGCTTGTATTAATGGGCAGTTATAAAAACCCAGCACTAAAGTCTTAAATAACAGATTTGCTGGCGTTGTTGGCTAAGCTGAACTAGATCAGTGTACTGGCTTTGAAGGTGCCTTAAAATGGATGGAGGAGGGTGGGGTCAACATTTGACTTGGCTTCTAGACCCTTGATGTGTTCCAGCTGGACAGCAGCAGAAGGGTGTGGGGTGTGGAGAGGGAGAGCTGAAATATGCATGGTAGGTTTTTTGAAACTAAGCAGCACATAAAAAGACAGTTTTGCTGATTTTGATCTGATAAACTAATAATCAAGAAGTTCCCAGGGTTTGTACTTTTTGTGCCACTTTTACTGAGTTTAAGAATGGAAATTGCACATCTCACACTTTGGAATATGGTGCAGAGAGAGTTTGTCATGCTACGGAAAGAAGTTTGATGGCTTTTGCGCTTTTTTCCTTCCTGTTTCGGCATATTAACCCTTAGGAGGATGTGTCTGGAGCGGCTAAAGGTGCTTCATAGCAAATGTTGAAACCCACCCGTGAAATATTGCCTGTAGCATCTCATTGTGAGCTTGTAACATTTCTGGGGTATTTGGGGAAGACCGAGGTGGGTGTAAAATGTTCTGAAGGTTTGGGAATTTGTCTGGTTTTAATTTTTGTATTTTTAACCACTTTTTGACTGCTGCTGTCTCCATAGTAACTGGGCTCAGAAGCACCAAAAATACTGTGTTTTGTTGGCCTGCCCAAGAAAAGAGGCTTTTAGTGTTGGAAGGCAAGGGGTTAAGAATTGGTGGCACAGAGAGAGGGACTTTATGCAGAGAGTGGTGTGAAATGTAAATGTTAACTGTGTACACTGAAATATCAAGGTAATGTTTATAATGTTGCTTTACGATATGCTGACTTAAGGCTTTGCTGCTACACTGGATGCTGAGCATCAGCTCCTGAGGAGAGAGGTTAGACTGTAGATGCTCTGTCAAGGGAAATGGGGACAGGTGGGGCACCAGAGATCTCTTGGCACTGGCAGAAACTGAGTCTGGAGGTCAGGAGTGGTGAGAACAAGCTCTGTTCTCCAGAGGCCTGAGCTATGGGGCTCTCCAGGGAGGTCAGGACCAGCAGTTAGTTGCTAGCAAAAGGTAGGATGCCTTTAAGCAAGTGTAGGAGAAGCCTGTGAGATTTGAGGGCTGTTGGAGCTGTTAGCTCTCCTTTCACTGTGAGCAAAGGACAGTTGTTGCTGTAGGTTCACAAATGTTCTCCCTCTGGCCTGGGATGTCAGCCAGAAGGTAACTCTAAAACAAATCTCCATGGCAGCCATCCTGATCTTTCTCTCAGATCCAAATCCCGGTGAGGATCATCGTATCCTTGTGTGTGTCCCCGCCCTTCTTGCACCCATGCTATTCATGCTCATTTCTGGAGCTGACATCCCAGTTAGGCAGGAAGAACTAACCTTCAGGGGCTCAGACCCCACAGGCATCTTGAGAGTTCTGCACCCAGTTGCATTGAAAATGAAATGGGTAAACCTGAGAGATGGTGAGAGAGTTTGAGCAGGGGCTGGGAGAAGAGAGGAGTGGCAGATTGTGGATGCTGGTGGTTCTCAAAGCTGCGTAATCCTTCCTTGCTGCCCTGGTATGGATTTACTGGCTTCCTAGGAAGGCTTTAACCCTCCTATTACTGTTGCCTGGCATGGCTTCCACACCGTATCATGTCGTATGGAAAGATTCCATATCCACCCGCACAACCTGAATGGGTGCTGCCTTAGCTTTGCCTCCTAAATTTGCAAAAGTAAAAATAAACATTGGAGTAATGAGATCCTAAGAAAAGGCAGGGGGAGGGAAGAGAAGAGGGTTTATAGTCATCAGTGGACTACTAATCATTTTTATTTTTACTTTTTATTGTTGCACAATCATTAATGTAAGTGAGACTTCTCACATGGTTAAAAATAAATATATCTTCAAAAGCTTTGTTGGATAAGATCTGTGAAAGGCGTCGTTCAGAATGAGGTAATGGAGACCTACCTCATTCAACAAGCGTATGTCGGCAAGCCACGTCTCGCTAATGTTAAAGCTGAGCTCCGCTCCACAGCCCCGCACAGAGGCAGGACGAGCAGAGCGTTGTGCTGAGCTGTGCAGAGCACTGGGAAGCTGTTTGTAGCTTCAGTCCAGATGCTGAAGACACTGAGCAAGTGTTTCATCACCCTCATTTAAAAACAAAACCCCAAAACATTGGCCCTCCAGAGCCTGCTGTTTGAAAACAACAACAACAAAACCTACATCGTTCTCATGAAGGCAGTTCTCGTAAAGTGTCCAACATAGTTAGGTTAAAAGATTAGCTAGGTGCTGTGTCCTCCTGAAATTGTGATTCTAAATCCTAGGGACTGAAGTAGTAAAACAATAACGAAAAGGCAAACAAAACCCCAAAGTGACTCTTTATATTTTTGAATATAAAGGGTTCACTTCTCTTGTAGCGTCCTTGAACCTGGAATTATCCAGTCATTTCTGCTTAATTTGAAGTGTCAGGCACTTTACTACTGAGATCAGTCCTGAGAAAATTCAACATAGAAAATAAGAAATCTGATTGAGCTACTTTTTGTGGATCAAATGAGTACAAAGTTCTTCTGATTATTTGGCGTTACTGTGCTTGCCGGTACCCTTTACGAAACACGTAGAACTGATGTATCTAAATAATGTACTTGCACCTTGGTTAGTGGAGTTGCCACAGTTTGGATAACACCGAGCATATGAACATTCACCTAATATAAAGTCAGTCAGTATAATTTAGTTTGAATTTTCTCCTGAGAAAAACAGAATTTCCCTTGAAAAGAGAAGGAAAATACTCTCCCTGCCAGGTCAGTTTGCATGTTATTGCTTGAAATACTTCTTGGTGACATATTAATTGCTTAGTTTCAAGTCTCATTTTTTTTGGAGTTGGGGGGGAGAGGTGGGAGGGGAGTAGTTTTACGGAACCCAGATTCCAGATCAGCTACTTCATTAAGAAGACCAGATGTCCTGCTCCCTCTTGAGACAGTCCTGGAAAGTGGGAACTTAGTCTAAGTGAAGTCAGGGTACTCGTACTACCTAAGTGTGTGACAACAGCTCTCTCAGTTCATCTCCTCATGCTTGGCTATTGATGTGCCCATGCAGATCTGTGCCAGAAGCCGTGTGCATCTTTGCATTGTAATAGGGCTGCGATGCTTTCTTTTTCAAATCCAGCCATATTTCTGAAGGGTCTGCAGCTCTTTGGTAGACACACACTCTGACTCAGCCAGCTGCTGACTGGGGTGATGCTCCACGGGCGTCCCAGCCGGATTCAAACTGAAAGTCAGCGCCTCTGCGCCAGGACTGCCGAGATCGGTGCTGGAGTTAAGGTCCTGTGTTAGAAAAAGTACAGACTCGTTTGCATTTGTTGTAAGTTGAACAGCAACTTGTGCTGATGGGTCAGAGGGAAAAGAAGTGTAGATAGAAGTGTAAACTGCACGTTTACTATCTTTTACTTCAAAAAAAAAAAAAAAGAAAAAAAAAAAAAAGAATGTTTTCTATGTATATAGTTCTATCAAAGTCACTTNGTTTTAGGAAAGGAAGGCATTGAATTCTAGGAAAAGAGGAATCCACTTCAGTTACGACTAAAACTGGCTTCAGGCCAAGTAGGTTTAAAAATAACTTTTAAATGAAGAAGTGTTAAAATATTTTTTAAAGTGGGAAAAGTGCCATAATTTTATAGACTGTGTTTCAGTCATTGCTTCGAACAGATGAATTGAATTTTACAATGAAGTCACGGTGTAACGGAGCAGAGCAGGAGAGTGTGTGTGTGCATGCGCACACGCTAGGTCAGCAGCAGTCCAGAGCTCGGGCAGGCAAGGAAATGGCAGGCTGCTTCTCAGTGCCTTTCTTGCTGCCTAGCGTTTTCACAAAACGTTTCAATAAAAATTGTTCTTCTAAATGTTTACTACTTCAAACAAAAACTAGATGCAGCCTTGTTCCCTGAAAAACCCAGCAGCCCTCTTTCATATTTGTGTAAGAGTAAAATAACTTTTAAACGAAGAAGTGTTAAAATATTTTTTAAAGTGGGAAAAGTGCCATAATTTTATAGACTGTGTTTCAGTCATTGCTTCGAACAGATTAATTGAATTTTACAATGAAGTCACGGTGTAACCGAGCAGAGCAGGAGAGAGTTAAAAATGTACAGGGGAAAAAGAGATTCAGGGTATTGCATCAGTTGCACTGACTGTAACAAGATGCAGCCTTTCTAACTGAAGGATTTCGAAACCAGTCTCAGCAAAGCTGGTGACTGCCTATATCAGGGGTCTGGCGTTCAATAGCTGTCACAGAGTTTTACATTTCTGCTGTTAAACGGGCCTGCTGACATTAAGCAAGCTCCAGGAAATTTAGAAATGGGCAAATAGATTTTTTTTATTTCTGTAATGTTTAGTGGGCTCTTTACCGTGCTTTCAGCAAGGCATCTGCATACTGAAAATGTTTTTAAATCCATCGTTTTTATGGTGCAGCTTATTTTTCCACCACTTCCATGCTAATGAAGGATTTCATTGAAGCTGTATAGAAAGGTGAAAACTCTCTGGCTGTGAAATTTCAGACTATGGAGCAGAGTGTCAGCCCAGTTCTGGACGTATATTCCTATTAAGATAAGAGTGAGATTTGCTCAGGGGCAGGCAGTAAAGACAGCCAGCCTGTAAGGGTGCTTTCCTAGCGCTGGTCGGTGAATGCTGAGAGCAGGCTGGCAGAGAAGGGTGCTTCTGGGCTCTGCTGCCCCACCTGGTGCTACAGAGATCCTGAGGACTGCAGGCTGAGTCCCTGCGCCTCCAGGTCTCAGAATAGGGAGGTGGGATTGCCTCGCCGCCCCTTTGGTGCAGCACCAAGGCGTGACCCCCAGGAAGAGGAAACACACTCAGGTATCACAAGACCGGGACAATCCTCTAATACTCTCCTTGTCTTCCAAGTCAGTTACTGCACAAAAACTGCTCCTGAGGAGCGCTTTTTAATAAAGTATTTGGGTCTAAATAAAAATCTGAAAGAGTTTTTTCCTGCCAGAAATGTCACCGAACTCACTTCCATAGCATTTACAGTGTAACAGGAAATGTAGTCATTGGAGAGGAGGGTGGAGGGCAGCTGGTAGACAGCCAGATACTTATTTTTTTCTCTTTTGTAAGAGAAAACAAGATGATCAAGAGAAACTGAATGCTGTTTTCCCTCACTCTGTTTTGGACAAAGCCAAAGATATGTGATGTCTAGTCTGATGCATAGTTTTGTCCTGGATTTGTTTAATCTTTTTTTTTTCTTTTTTCTTTTTTTTTTAAATTGTGGAGATAGTATTATAATTACTGTCCATGTGGAGCCAGTTACGCATGATTTGTGTGTGGTAGAATCCTCTGTTCTGAAGCTTCATTCTCCATTCATAACTCCCATGGTGTCGTTTGTTCCTGTTTTGTGGTCGCTCCTCCTGCATCACCTGTGTTCCAGTTCCGTTGCGGCCGTCCATTGACCAGTGTGCTCTCTGTCCTACTCTGTTCGATGTGTTTGTAAGATACTTGCTATATCAACTGCACTGATTTTGGAGAATGGGATTTTGCCACTAGGAAGAGCTGGCTGTGGTGTTGGACTTGTGCAATTCTTTCACTCTGCTGAATTGCATGCTGTTGTTCCTAAAACTCCTGGTCCTGAAGCTGAGAAACAAGTGGTCTTACTCAGTTCACATTTATATTCTCTCTCAAAAAAGAATAAATTTAAACCTAATTTCTACTTTTTCCTTCTTATCATCAAATTATCTGTAATTCAAAGAGAGAATTATGTATCACTGAATATTCCACCAAGTTCAAATATTGTATGTGAAATGACCTGGCTAGATATAAGCTCTGTGGTGAGTAGACAGAAAGTCACCTCAAACTGCTACACCAGGTGTTGGGCTGGTGTTAGACCCTTTTATTAGCAGATACTCAAACTTTTTAATCCTATTTGTGGCAGAGTATTCTGTTGAGCTGTTCAACAGTTGGAGGTTCTATACTTGATGTTTCTCAGCTGGTAATGGTCTGACTCTGAGCAATGACCCCAGCCAGCAGCCTCAGGTGTTCAGGGGTCTATGGCTGTGATATCTTCTCGAAGAGGATTACATGCGAACCAGAGCTGGTGTATATGAGTCTGTGTATGCCTCTGTACGTATGTATGAGTAAACAGCGTCGTGTGCAAAGGAAAATGCTTGCCCTTATCTATAGGACTTCTTTACTTCTAGGGCAGTGGCTTCCAGGTGAGGGCCCACTGCTGATTTAAATGTTAAAACTGGTTGACAAGCTAACTGAGAACAAAATGCAGCATTGTCTGCAGTCCACAGCACTGTGGTGCCCTTGGTATGGTGGAAATCAGAAGCCTGCCATCTCCAAGAGTTTGAAAACATCAGCTCTTCCTATCTGTGCTCTCTGTTATGTACTGCTGTGCAGAAATTACCTCTGAGCACATGTATTCCTTCATTGGTTTAAGAAGTGGTTTAATTGCTACCAACATAGTTCATGGAAAGGCTGGAACATAGGTGAAGTACTGGGCATGCTCAAGCCAATTGCAAAACTCCCATCAGTTTCTGGAGGGTTAGCATTTCGTCTGCTGCGACTGATGCTTAGTGCTGTAAGTTTTTAGTGGAGTGTTGTTTCTTCCCTGCTTTCTGTATTCTGATATGTGTTCTGCTGAAATCCTCCTTTCCTAGAACCAGTCCTGGCATTGTCCGGCTGGGGGTGTGAGTTCTGCCCCATGTTGCATTTCTCTTATTTAGTTCCATCTTATTTGTACAGTTTCTTTTGTAAGCCACAGCGTGATGCCTTTCCAGCAGCTGTTGTTAATATTGTGAATAGATACTATTTGTCGAGAAGCTGCAGTCGTGGACCTGGATCCCATTTTACAAACTGAGAATGAAAACATGGTTCCTGGCTCATAAAGCTTACAGTCACAGAATGACATGAGGGAATCAGTGGGTAATTACTGAACAGTGCCCTGTCTACATTTTTGGCCAGAGATTTGCCACTGAGTGTCAACTTCTGTGTCTTTGCTCAGATACGCTGAATGTGTTTTCTTTATGTATACAAGTCTCGACATTTTCCTGTCACAATTCAGATTTTTTTTGATGGCATCCTACTGTGGAGATGCACGTATCTCTAGGCATCTGTGTCTGGAGTGACCTGTGACTGTTTCTTCCATGTCTGGATCTCGTGACTGTAGATGCCTGAGTGCCGGGTGACAGTCCAGGTTCCTAGTTAATTTTCTACCAGCAGTGGGACAGTAAAGCACAGAAATCGCATTTATGATGGAGTACTTCAGTACACATCTTTTCTCTGGCAGGGCTCAGGAGTGCTGCTGCTCCATACAAGATAAGGGGATGCAGCACTTCAGTGTTACCTGTTCCACTTCTGTGAGTTCCTGGGTTTTGAGAAGTCCTTCCTGCCTGTGTCCTTTCTAGCTGAATCTTCCTTTTTGGATGATGGAATGTTTTTTGGGGCCTAAAAGATGCTCTTGTTTTCAAGAGTTCCTTTAATCTTGCAGCTGCATTTTCTCTGTGCAAAGCTCATGCTTTGTCAGTAATGATGGCCTTTAGGCTGCTCTTTCAGAGCTTTTCCAAAAATATATTTCATCATATATTTCTTCACACAGACAAGCATTAAGATCTCTCTCAGAGTTTGCCGCTAGTCACAAATACCTGAAAAATTGTCACAAATACCTTGTTCGTTCCAAGTCCAAGTTCGCTGACAATGGAAAATTACAATTCAAATATCAGTGAAGCTACCTCTTTTGTTGCTGTGGATTTTGGTGAAAACACTGCTTTACTATGGTAACTCCCCAGTCCCTTGGGAATTACTCTGGAATGCTTCCAACCTTCAATTTTTTTCTTGACAAGTTTCTGGCTATATCCTGGAAAACTTCTGGAGTCTGCTATGGATCTATAGCAGCTGAAAACATGGGGAGTAGCATAACCTGAAATCAGATCCATACAGGAAAATCTTTGGGCAGGGGAGGCTTCCAGTGCAAGTTAAAATGTCCACATTCACACTCAGTAAGCTACAAACTCATTAGAGGGAGAGGTAAAATTAGTACGAGGTTGATACCAATTTTCCAGTCTGTCCTGGACATCTGCAAAAATGAAGAGGCTTTGCCACAGAATGTGAGCTCTGCTTAACACAGAATGCAGGTGTCTTTGTTAATATTGCTACCTGGAATCTCCAACAGTATTTCTTAGCCAGTGCAAATTCAGGCGTCACAGCGTTCAGATCTGATCAGTTGGTTGGAAACCACTGTAATCTCTCTTATTTTTCTGAACTTACGTTATTTACTTTAGAATCTCTTTGCTGGAAGATAAGCTTTAAAACGTGCAAGATGCTTCCAAAATGTCGTGGTAATTTAAAAAAGAAAAAAAAAAGAAAAAAAAAGGAAGGAGAAATAAAAAGGAAAAAATGAAAAAAAATAAAATAAAATTGCTCATAGCCAAAGAAGTTATACATTGCACGTTAGATCCAGCCATCCATTTCTTTTGCTAGAGTCCTGTTTCTCGCAAAGCCTGCTGCGTGCCTGGTAACATATTCCAGGCAGGCTGTGCATGCAGAAAGCGTTTCATTCAGTTTCTTTGGGCGTAGTATGGCAAGAGATTTCAGTCCAAAGCACTTAGTTATAAAAGAAGCAGAATGCATTGAAATCCAGGCACTTATATGTCTTGAGAGTACGTCTGCATGCAGTCAACAGAGAAATGCTCTCCAAAGCTGTAACGAAAAGCATTCTTTCCACATTTCTTCCCAGTTTGCATTAGACAAGTCATACAAGAGCTAGAAAATGAGGCAGGCTTTGCAAGGAGCCACTGCAGTTCTTACTGTTTTTGGATTTCCCAAAGAGATCTGTGCTCAGTAGGTTGTTCTGCTGCCAAAGGTTTTATCATGTGGACCAAGTATCGTAACGGAACAGACAACACCATCTTCTTGTGTTTTCAGACATGTTATTTACTGGGGTTTCCCTGAAGAAAGCTTAGAGATTCTTTCCTTGTGAGTCACTAACCAAGTGATTGTTTTTATATAAACTTTCCTTCAGCTGGCTGTAGTTGGAACACAGTGTCTTCTGCTCCTTCTGGGGTCCGACTTTGCTCTCAATTTCTTTAATGGTTGTTCCTGCAGCCAACAGGATGGTTTGAACCTTGTGGCCTTCCCCTTCACCCTGAGTCTATAGTCTTGAAAATTCCTGCTGCAGCCAGCCAGCAGTAGTGCTGGTGGCGATTGCTACTTGTGTGTAATCCCGCTCTTCAGCTTTCTGCCTTGTAGGGCTTTTTCAACTCTGCACCTTACCTGCGGCCCAGGGAGAGCGTGCTGTTGACATTAGCCAAACCGGAGTTTGCATTTCATGTGCTGAAATTAAAACAAAAACAAAAAGTTGGTATTTGACTTAGCAGCGTGAAGGTTAAAAGCTGGAAAGCGCTGTGTTTCCGTAATGGAAATCACTAGAGCTGGAGAGACACATGCCTTCTCTTACGTACCCCTGAATCCTTTCCCACCCTCCTTCAGTGGCTGCAGTGGAATCTTCCTTTGCCAGCAGAGTGGTGCAGTCGCTTTCAATTACCTCCTTCCACGGCTTTTGATTTCAAGCCCAACTGATGGCGCCAGGGGCTGAACCACAGGGAGATCTCCAAGCAAGTCCTGCGTGTGTCAGGCAGCCTTGCCAGGGAGATTCTATACAGCCCACTGCACTTCCTTGCGGTGTTTTTGTTATTACATTTTAATTTTTTTAGCCTGAGACAGGAGCTATGTTAAAATCTATTAACTCTGCATCGCGCTTACGTATGGGAAATTGTAGGGTATGGTCCCCAACTTCTCTTTGCACTTTATATCTGAGATAGATAAAAACCTCACTTCAGCTATACGTATTCTGTATGTACATGTATGTGATTATATATGTTTGACTACACATAAAATATACCTTCTATACAGATTTATTAAAATACATGGCAGTATTTTAAGCCTATAAACATGTAAAGTTCTTTGAGTCTTTTTCATAGCCCAAGGTTGGATTTCTTTATTTTTACAGGAACAGGAATGGTTTAGCAGGAATGAAAATGTTCGTTCCACTGCATCATTAGCTACAGGCAGTCTTCAGTTGAAGCCTTTTCCATTTTTCATGTTAAAGCTGTAGTAGTTTGACTATTAATCAACATGTAGGATGAATTTCTGGGGCTGAAAGAGCTTGTCTGCGTGCCTGTAATTTAAGCTGAACTTTTTTTTCTTATGAAAGGAAGTTAGCCAGAAAATAAATTATATTTTAAAGAGTTCACCTCTCTCTCACCCCCCTTCTACCATCCCCCTTCTGATAAACACCCCGAAAGTTCTCCCTGGACAGATGCAGAGATTTAGCTGGAGTAGCAGATCCTACAGCATGCCATTTGATCTTCTAATAATTCTAAAGCAAACTTCTGTTGCATGAGGTTAGCTGCTGATGTGTTGATTGTATCAGGTGTGATAGTCAGTACTGAAGGCTCAATCCAACTTGCTTTTAGGAATTTAAAAGTTAATTTTAGGGTCTTGGATGAGGTTTTTCCTCCTCTTCTCCATTGCAAGGAAGCTATAACCAGGAACCCACATGATAACGGTAGCATCAGCATCTTTAGTCAGCTGTTTACCTGCCTTCTCAGCAGTCTGCCCTTCTCTCACAAGGACCATGTGCTCCTACCAAGTTGGATAAAGGCTTTGGGAAGGGTGACAGAAGGTGACAAGTCAAGCTGTGGGACCAGCTCGCTGTACTGACAGTGACAGTTTGCTCCCCTTGCCATTCAGATCACTCTCTCTTTATGGCTTCGCCTTTCTCCTCCATATAAACAAGAAGGTAAGATTCACAGGACTGATATTCCATTTTTGAGACAAGAATGGGAAAATAATTCTTGGAAGGGCAGGAACTGTTTTCTTACACCACTTCCCTCCTCTAGTCTCATCAGACTTCCTAAATCGCTCTTCACAGACCTGTGGAACATGCAGTACTTCTCCAGCCCTCCCTCAAGTGGTCAAAAAACAGTCTCCATGCCCAGTGAGTTGTTAAGAAAGGTTCTTTTCCAAAAGCCCCATTCATCTTTTCCCAGGCCCAGTAAGCAGCAGGAGCAGCTTTGTGTACCTGGGAGGTTTCAGAGACCACTAACCAAATATCCTCACTCTTTCCTCCCAGATACTCTCCAGCTTAATGAGAGAGCTGATGCAGAGCCTGTTCCAGCCCTGAGGCAGGGAACCGTGCTTTGGAACATGGACAAGGCCTTGTGGGGCAGGAAGGAAAAGAGCTGTATAGTTCATATAAGATGCAGAGCTATTTCAGTTTAACTGTCTAGTGCCCACGAAGACTGCAGTACTGTGCATCCTGTGGATGCTGAAAAGCAGTTTCAATGCAACTGCAATAAAATCCTCTTGTTCTGGCCACGCAGTTTCATCTGACTATTAATGAAGTAGTGCAGCAACCCTAGAAGCAAGGGAAGTACAAGATGTTACCTTTCACCAGGTGGCATGTAGCCTTCTCCATGAAGAAGATCGCACCTGTAGTGTAAAAAAGGCTGTTTCTGCTTTTGGACCTGCACTACTCAAAACAGAGACCAACATTTTTTCATGACCATGTTATACCCATGTCTCAGAATTGTCTGATGCTTGCTTAGAGGTGTTTGAGATTTCTTTTATTATTGCTAGCTGATGAATCCCAGTCCAGTGCAGCAGCTGTCATTAGTCTGTCAACATACAATTTTATCTTGTTTCTGTTTTTCCAGTCCTTGAAGTTACCACGTCTTGCATAACGCTTTCAGTCATCCAGTGTGTTGACAGTTCCTCACAATTTTCTGTTATGGGCAGAAACAAATTTAACTGCCAAGTTGATGCTATTTTATTTCAGTTAGCTATCTATGGGACATCTATTTGATGAAGAAATCCCTTGAGGCTGCTAGTTCTTCTTCCCATACTGTCAAGTACTTATCTGTTAGCTTCTGACTGCAATTGTTTCACTACCACCCATCTTTACAAACTTAATTAGCAGTCTTGTAAGTGTATCACTTAGCACTTTGCTGAAGCTAAGATCTGTCAAGATTCCCTCAGCCAAAAAATCAGTTTGAGCCTGGCATGCTCTGCGATCCTACTTTTTGGTTTGTTTCAGTATATCTGTCCTTAAAAACACATTCCAAAGCCTTGCAGACAGTACCCTTAGACTAACAGGCCTGTTCTTACTTGTGTTGTGTTCTTCCTATTTTGCTGAAGCTCTCGCTTTTCTGTAGACCCAAGTACCACACAGACACTTGGATACTGTGCTTTTGCACCCACTCTGTGGGCAGGAGCCATTGTGTTAGCCCAGGTGGGAACTGATGACCACGTATGGGTGTCTGTAAGCAATGCCTGTAGGAGACGGTACAGCATAACTTTCTTTTTTGGCAGGTAGTGATTCATTCACTCACTGCTTTCCTTCACATCTCCTGTCCTGCTTAGGAAGGAATTATAATGATGCAGTGATTTGTGCTTCACCTGGGACAGCTGGTACAAGGGCATGAGAGCTTTGCTCTGTGAAAGCTCGATAGCTAAAATACTTTGCTCTGAGGAACCAATGGAAATCTTCTTGTCATATACCAGTCTTCAGGGCTGCTGACTCAAGTTTTCCTCTGCTTTGGTCTGGATGGCAAGAAACAGCCCATGGCAGTGATGAGGAGCTGAAGGCAGTAATTCACACTCTTCTGACATAGGAGCCTTCTCTCCTTTGATCTCACTAAGTTGCGCCCTGAAATACAGCCTGTGGCCTGTCCTCTGTGCCTTATTTGCTTCTTGCCTGGCCACTGGCTTGTTTTCTTTCAGATCTTTGCATTTTTATGCTGGTTAAACTCTCTCCAGCACTTCCAAACATACAATCACGTTCCCTCAGGCTACTTTCTCATTGGTGTGTTTTTCATGTAAGCCTTCACTTTCTCCAGTCATGGTTTAGGAGTTCACAGCCTGGTAGATTTTCTTGCCAATAACCATTACCTATGCACATATGCATGGTATCTGTGTGGGGATGTAACGAAGTATATGCGTTCACAGGCATCTCTGAATTTAACGTGTGCTAGTTTATGCCGAGATGCATCCGTCTAATTCTAGATAGTATTAGCCACAAATAAGAATTGTTTAATTTGGAATATGTAATTATCAACTGAAAAATCTGCGCCCTATCGGATGCCTTGTCAACACCTCATGTCCTAAAATGTGCAGTATCCAGAAAATCGTTATTAGCCTCTCTAGTCCATGCTGAACATGAGAAAAATCAGTACTTTTTTGTGTTTGCATGGGATCTTTGTTCGCAGTGATTAATGGTCTGCTAACAGTGTCCAGTACAAGTTCAGTGCAATGTACAAAGTGCCTTTGATGCCAGACATTCGACAGTGCTGTGCAGAAACTAAAGCTAATAGTCATAGGCCTGAGAGGACTGGAATGTTTTCAATTTACTTTTAAACAAATGACTCTATTGTGCCATTCTCACATGGGAGTAAATTCCACAGCCTGAGTGCCACATTAGACAAAACGTTTTTACCTGCTGATTTCTGTTTACACTGGGAGAAAAGAAATTAACCTTAGTTAGGAACTGGGGGAATAGGACATAACTATTAAACGTGGTGGGAATTCTGCCAAGGACTTCAGTGAGAGCAGGGCTGGATGCAGTTGTACAGGATGTAGCTGCAGGATGATTTGTGGGGCAGGGTGGAGTTAAGGAATTCTGTATTCCTAAAAACCAAACTCATGAAGGGCACCTGTAGGAAAGCTTTAAAGCTGGTTCAGCTGCTCCTGCAGTGTAAGGAAACTGTTGTAGTCTGATTAAATGCTGGTGGACATCAGGAGGAAGATTCCTGGTGACTTCAGCTGGAGGTAGGTAAGGCCGAATGCCTGAAGGTAACAATTCTGAGACGAGTAATGGGCATCTGTGGAGGAATACAGAGGGCATCGCCAGAAGGAGCAAAAGTATCTCTGAGTGCAGCACTGTGACTGCTGTTGTCACAGGTTTTCAGACGAATTCTGTCCTGTTTGTTTCTCTTTACTTGGTAGTTTTGGTTCTTTTTAATAAAGCTGGTGTGTATTGAACGTTGCAGGAAAGAAACCAGTATGAGTGTAGAGGGCAACAGCTTTTCCATAGCCAAGTGCTGCTACGAGTCAAAACTGAGATCAGTAGTGTCACTTAGCAGTGCTGGGAAGCTTGTGGAGCAAAGGCAGTGCCAGTTCCTTCCCAGGTGATGCCCATATGGGGTTTAATTCCATGAGCAGAACAGTGATTTTGTTACAAATATGGATTTTCTGAGAAGTGTGAGATGAGTTTCAGGATCTTTTGTAAACTCCTCTCCCTGCAGTGGGGAAGGGGCCGTGCAGGAGAGGGCAGGATGGCTTTTGTGCAAGCCAGGCTGAGTGGCACCAGGCAGCAGAGCGCTCACAGGCCGTGCCAGCAGATGCCCAGCTGACCTCTTCAGGTGGGAAACTCAGCTGTGTGAGGGAATGTCACCAGGGCCAAGGCTGTTAGATTTCCAGGCCGGGCAGCGTAAGGAGAAAGTCTGTGCTTTTGCCTGAACTCCTCAAGTTATCTCTGACTTGCTCACTTCCTGCCCATCTGGAAGCACAGGCCTCTGGCTTGCAAAGTGTCTCGGGAGAAGAGAGGAGGAGGAGGGAAAACACTGCCGGGGAAACATCTGATCCCCTTTGTCTCCCAGGTACCTGCATACAGTAGGGATATAATCTGTGCTTAAAGGCTGCTCCCTGGGGGGCCCCGATTTGGCAGGCACACTGGTAGGGAACACATGCACTGCAGCCAGAGGGTGTCTCAAGTGAAATGCTGTTTGAATCTCACCATGCATGTCTTAATAACCCATGAGTCTTAATATGGCCATAAGGCTATAAATTCAGGGATTTTGACCTCAAAGTCTTTGAGTGTGTTTAAAAATAGCTCACCCATCCTCATTTTATCACTTCATATACTCTGACATAATTTTGGAACCTGCCTCCCTCCATCTAGCAGGGGAATGCTATAATTAAGAATCAGTTTTGAACGGCTGTTCTCTCCTAGCTTAAGGCAGAATAAGGCTGTATGTATTTTGCAGGAGATTATAAACAATTCATCGGCTAAAATTAGCAGTAAAAAGGGAGCCCCAGCTCTTTCCTGTGCTGTGGTTTGTACCACAAAGACTTAGTGTTTTTAAATCATGACAGAGCTCTAAAAACCTTGAAAGAGTATTATGTGTGTGTCACTTTGGCTCAGTCTGGAATAGTCTCACCTCTAAGCCAGAAGGCCATGGGTTCAAGTTCCTTGCCCGCCCTTGGATTTAGCTGTCTCACAGTACTTTTATTGCAGAAAACGTTTTAAAATAGAACCATTGGGGAAGAAGAGGGAAACTTTTGTATCTGTAACTGTGCTGCAAGACGCCCAGTCACGGGGATGATACGTGATACTCTTACTGCCCATCTCTGCTCAGCAGGCATAAACCTTCTAAACAGAGAAGGGGTAGCCCTAATGTTGTGGCAGCTTTTTCTCCTCTTGACAAAAGAAGTTCTAATCCTTGTATGTGAGTGATTGCTCCATGTCTGGAGGAAGTCTGCATTTTCATCGTGCTGCCACAAGGACGGGGTTCCGTGTGTGTACGGTGCTGTGCAAGAGCTGAAAAATCAGAGAAGGGAATCCTGGTTTTACTGTACCTTTTGCTGCTGACAAGTAACAGATATAAAAAGAAAATGAAAACTTTGAACTGTAAATGCTACAGGTCATTTAAATTTAATTTGCAAAAATATCTCTCTGAAGCACTAGGTTTGGGTTGTTTGTAGCAACCGTAAAGCCAGGTGATCTCAGCTGCAGAGGTCGGCTCCATGCTGTGTCTGCTTGGACCTTGGGCAGGATGCTATCTCTGATGCCCTGAAACTTCCCCAAAGAGAGGAGGTCAGAGTGACTTAAGGTTTAAACTTTATAGTTTCTTTTTTACCAACAAGTATGTGACCCTATAAAGTGTTTGTTGTTTACAGACATGCGTTAACATACCACAGTTTCATTGAGTCTTAAATAAAATTTGATTTTATCTTAGGAGGAAAAAAAAATTATTTCATTTTCAGCTGGTTTTGTAGAATACTTAGAAAGGTTTTGGCATATTTATACAAAATGGAAGCCATGCCATGAAGCAGTATCTAATTTCATTTGGTCTAGGATTGTGAGCAGTATAGTTGCTCACAACTCCATTCTCCCCTTGAAAATAATTTTCGCAGTAATTTTCAGTTTCTGTTCTTGTGGATGTAACCAAAATGCTCCTTTATGGGTGAATTTCTTTTGTTGAGCAACATTTGTTATACTTCAGTAAAGCTCTCAGTGCTTTCAGATTCCTCTCCTGTTCTACTGTGAGGCTGCTCTGCCACAGGAATGTTGCAGCTCGAATTTTTACTTGCAGACTTACAGGCTTCTCAGATGGGGAGTTTACATGGTGGTGCTTTGTTGGGATAAGAGCTCCTGCCAGAACTTGTAGACCATTGTCACTGCCTGACAGAGCACTTGTGGAAAACCCATTCCTAGGACCTGAGTTATCAGATGAAATGTTTTCAGCAGTACTTTGGCCAAGATACATCCGGCATATGACTAACATCTGGGAAAGGCAGATTTATCTGTGTAAGATTCTGGTTCTTCTTGTATCTTCACATGCTAAATTAGATAAAATACGTACCTGTTACTAATTTTTTTTTTTTTCAGATAACCAGTTGCTGTGGGTGCTACAGAGACTATGAGAGTTGGGGTGAGAAACAGGGGATAATCCATCTTGTCATGGCAGGAATGTTGACCCATTTGGTCACATCTGGGTGGGGTGGTCTGCACAAAGCTTGAGTTGGTAATGGTCTGTCAAAACCAGGGGTAACGGCCGGGCTAGACAGCCAGCCCGGGAGGGAGGTGTCCACAAGACAGATTTCCCTACTAAGAAGCGGTTTACACTGGGAGAAAAAGATTGAGAATCCTTCCCATAGAGGCTGGCTCAGTACCATTGACTGAATGCAAGGCAAAGGGGAAAGGAAATGGTGCTGCCCTGGAGCACAGTGATCCAACTGTGTGAAATCAGTGTGGGTGCTATTAAAATGCCATCTTCCTCTCCCTTCCCCTTTCCTTCCTCCTTCCCTCCCCCTCTGCTGTCAGCCTGGCTGAGGAAAAGTCAAATAACGTACGACTGTGTTCCTTGGCATCACAACTGCAATTTCCCTTTAGGGGCTTCAAACTTGAGAATGGGAGGTTTTAAATCTTGCTGATTCGTGCTATTCCAGCAAGCATATGTGTGAGGAGAAAGAACAATACCAGCTCAAAACAGAAATCGCAAGTGAGAAATCGTTGCTGCTAGCTCAGGTGTTACAGAGGCCAGTGGAAAAATCAGACACTATGAAAAGCAGGAACCTGCTTTGTTTAGAGCTGGGAAGGTTAATGAGGATGAATTAGAAAGCACTCTCTGTGTACTCAGCCCCAAAGGATTTGAGCAAAGTTAGAGGGATTTATTTACTGATTATCCAGACTATACAACTGGCAATAAGATTAAGTGAGGAATTTTGGATCATGCTGACATTTCTTATTTGCATCATTTACTGTGGAGATCGTTTGTCGGTACTGCACTGAGTCTGTGGTGAAGCAGGGCTCTGGTACTTCTCATGGTTCGAGGGATATGGGGGTGAAAACAGTTCAACATCCTCTTGTGTGTCTCGGAGAGGAAACATCAAGTTTGTCTAGGTGCTTATCAGTGCAGGGTTTCAGAATATTTTCCTAGACATCATTAATTATGGAAAAATAGTGCAGTTCTAGGGGACAGATTGCATTAGATCAACTACAAATAAAAGGCAAGGCTGTAATTTATAGAGCCCCTGCATTGGATACTGTACAGAGCTCCCCCACTGCAAGGCCTCCCCAGGTCCCTCCCTCCCAGGATGCAAGGAGATATGCAGACTGCCCTTCTCCTCCCTGGGTTCAGATTCATTTAAACCAGCCTGGAAAGCTGGAAGAAATGAAGGGGGCCCATAGAACAGGGACTCAGTACAAGATCTAGGAATAAATTGTGATTTTTTTCCCCTTTTCTGCCTCTAAGATGACCACACTTCGTGAAACGTGTGCAGCTCTTCTGTACTGTACACACAGGCGCAGGAAGTCGTAAGCTGTGTTTTAAACACTTAATCTTGGGCAACGTGTTTTCTAAAATTTGCCCTCACCACGGCACTGTCCCCATGCTGAGCACTTAGGGTCCCTCCTTCTAACCCCGTGAGGTAAGACAGATCCGTGTCCCTGATGGAATCCTCCAGCCAAAGCTGATGCACTGTTGCTGGAACAAGGAAAGCTTTGTTGGTCACCCTCTGTTGCATGGTTGCTGCTAAGTGAAAGTCTTCACTATTGATCATCTCTGCCAATGTTTTGGAGAATGATCTTTTAGGAATGGCTTTGAAAGGAGAAAGACAACAGAGATGAATGGCAAGGTGTTATTTCAGTCTTCACGAGGACTCTTCCTGCTTCTCTGATCAGCATCATATGTGATGAATTCTACTGCTTTCTCCTGTCATCTTCTCTGGTACAAACTGCAAGGCTTCTATTTGTTTTCCTTTGCAGGAGACCTGTGTGTCACAGCCAGCAGCTGTAATCCACAGGTCTCGCTGATGCCTGCACCCATGGATTACCTCCTCCCACAGCAACTCTCTTCAGTTCCCTTTATGAACAGTGTCCACTGCTGCCTTAGGCTATTATCTCTGGGGATTTGTTTCATGTACTTCGTAACAAAAGCACAATAAATTTCCACCTGAATATCTCCTGAGCTGATCATCACACTCAGAGTCTTTGTCACCAAGACTGGAATTCCTGGATAACTCACCACTGTTTGAGACTTACCAAGATCCATTGACTTTCTTCTACACTAAACTAATGGCAAATACTACACCAATGATATCCCACATCTAGATTTTTTTTTTTTCCTAATGTGCTCCTATAAATATGGGGCACTTCATGTGTTGTTATGACAAGGAAATTCTTTGACTGAAAAGTTTGCAAATTCCAAAGTAGTATTTGTTTTATAAACAAAGGTGCTGTTTTCCTTATGCCAGCCTCTTTCTGCTTTTGCTTGTCCAGCAATCTGTTCTGAAAGGCATGAAGCAGCTGTTGGCCCTGAGTCAAAACTTGCAGTGCAGGGAGGGTTATGTAAAAGTCCTTTGTGTGAGAGACGTACATGGCAGCAATTTCTGAAACTGGAGCACAGATTCTTTGAGGAGTGATTGCTATTCACGACAATCTTTTATTTTTTATTTTTGATTAACTTGATTTTTGTAAAGATCAAATAGAAAAGTAGAAGATGTCGTTGTTGGGTTTTTTGTATTGTCAGAAATGCTCTTTCTTGTTGCAGTGTTGCTGGCTCATAGGGATGGATGGAAGTGCTGCGAGAGGTTGTCTAGTCCCCTCCCCTGCCTCGAGGCAGGATCTCTGCTCGTAGGTTATTTCTGAGGGATGCTGGCCTAACCCGAGGAGGAGACAGCAGCTCTCCTAGTCCATTTATTTCTGTACTACACTGTTCTTACCATGTAACATTTTCTAAATATTTATTTGACATCTTTTCCTGTCCATCTTGGACAATTATCTCTCCCCTTCCACAGATGGTTTAGTCTGAAGTCACCAGTCCCAATTGATCTTAGTATATCCTCCTCAGTTGTTCCCTCTGATCACTCTTAAAATGTGCCACATACTTCTGATATTGTGCTAATTTCATAATAGCAAGACATTGTTGTCTAATATTCTGTTTATATTCCACTGCAGATGCAGTTCTCTTTCTTGTGAAGAGCTACTTAAGTGGCCATTCTCACACTGTGTGTTTAGAAGTGATTTATTCCTAAGTCAAATATTTTCTATTCATAAAGGGTTTCATTTAGATTTTTAAACTGTTTCTCCAGATCATTGTGAATTCTGGTCCTGTCACCTAACATATTCACATTCCCTTCTAGTTTCTGTAAAAGCAACAAGCACAGGCTGTAATCCACCATCCTGAGCATTAAGGCATGAAAATAACCACATTAAGTAATACAGCCCACATGAAGTTCCCTCGACAGAGTTTTCCAGTCTGACAGTGAGCCATTGACAGCTTTTCTATGGAAATGTGCATCCAGCCAGTGGCCGCAGATGGAGCATACTTCTCTCTATGAAAATTTTGCTTGATATGGTGTCAAAAAGCTTTGCTGAAGTTTCTGAAACACCTGGTACCTGACTTTATATCCATAAGATCTGAATCCGTGCTCTAAAAGAAAATGGGACTGAGTTGGCATGATTAGTTGCCATCCTCACTGCCTGTTGCTTGTCTCTTTTTGTCATGTACTTTGTTTCAGAGTCTTACCAGGAGCAGACCAGTCCTTAGTTCCCTGCCTCTTCTTTTCAAAGATTAGAAGAACTGTAGCTGCACTTAGCTGAAAAATGGCAAAAGTTATACAAAAATTGTCCTAAAGGCTTAGAAACTATAAGACAAAAGTTACTCCAGATGTGTTGGGGTTCTGGTAATGCATCATTCCTTTCAGTCTCATGGTTTCAAATCAGATTCTTGACTGAAGAAGGCAGGGTGAGAGCCTAATGTAGATTTTGAATGTTTGGGATCATGAAAGTTACGTAAATATCTGGGGACCAGTATGTAGATTCAGCAGAAGGTTTTAGCTGGTGTACTATACAATGTCTGCAACCACAGAGAAGAATCGAAGTAGGCGATTGTTTAAACTAATCCAGGCCGTTAAATACTTCTGAGCCAAGCTGATCTGGGCTGTGTCAGTCTTCTGCATGGCTGTGAAGTAAGGAAAGCTGGAGCATAACCTGTGTTTAGGGCAGTTCGAGGCTGCTAAGGAAAGCACTGTCGTGAAAGGGGCAGCCTGCGGGTGGCTCAGAAAAAGGCAACAGCAGCTCGCATCAGGAGAGGCTGAAAGTATGAAGAGAGGGGCAAAGTCGCCCTCTCTGAGGGAAGAGGACAGCTTCCAAGCTACCCGGGAAATGTTCTTTTTCTGCTGCTTGCTTTGTTGTACATACACAAAAGTAATGTGTTGTCATTTACTTGTGGTTCCTTCCAGTAAGAAAACCTCCCTGTGTGAAGCCGTCATGTGGTTTCAGCAGGCCTCTGGCAAAAGGCACGCTGTGCACAGCTGAGAGTTTATTAGCTAAATTATATACACAGCATCGGGCTGCAGTGAAGAGAGAATATCAAGAATCAGTTGAAAAAAATGAAGAAAAGGCAGGGGGCCTTAGGGCAACTGCAGTTCTCTGAGTGTTGGTGCATTAAAGAAAAATCCTGCCTGGGCAGGAAGATCAAACAGGCGATGTATTCAGCAGCCGTGAGTTCAAACATAAATACAAACTGGAGGGAACAATCCATTTTCAGGTTATGCACTTGCATCTGTAAATGAAAGATGTCAAAGTAGCTTTTAAATGATGGGTTTCTCACAGCAGCCACAGATTCATTTCATAGCGTAAGGAGCATTGCTTTGCTGCTGCTGCTTTGGCTTTTAGCCTTTCGTCAGTCACCTTCCAGCCTTCTTCCTCTCTGTCATTTTTAACAGAGTGCCTTTTTGATCGCATAAAATTGGTTGATACACTGTTCTAATGAAAACGCTAGACAAATGCTCCTTCTTGGAACTGACATCAGGAATGTTATACAAGACATTCTTAAATATGCTGGCAGCTGCCCTGAATGTAATGAAATCATGGAAATTAGAAGTATTGCTCTCTCTGTGTGGCCAGCTCAGGACTGTTTTCAGTGTATTACCCCGTTTTACTGTGAGTTTCAACAGGAATTAATTTTCCTGATTTTTTCTTGAGATACTCTTCAACATGCTGATAATTCCCCCAATCAGAAAAATTACCCTGATATTCTGAGGTACTATTCCTTTTTTTGGACTGCATGTAATTACTCGCGCCTCCTTCCCTTTGCACCACATTAAATCATCCCTCTTGCACCACCGGGGAGCTTGCAGTCTTCAGAAGACTGATAACTTTCTGGTAGAAATGCATCTGTAGGGTGAAATCCTTTTCCCTCTGCAGCCATCAGTAAAATTCCCACAAACTTCAGTGGTTTGAATTTCACATGCAGTTTTTGGTCTTCTATTGTGTGACGCTTTAATTAATCCTTAACACTTTTTTAGTGGAGAAGGGTGGTTTTAGCAACATAGCAATGATGCGTACTTTGTGTTTCACTACAGCTTTTCCTGCAAGGGTCATAGGGCAGCTTATGAAGGGTGAGACCTGCTGCAGAGGGTAAGGAAGAGATATTATTTTCATTCCTTCAAGTACGGTGAAAGCAGAAGGGAAGAACTATCTCCTTACCTCTGTGGCAATGTGTTCTTGTATGTAAAAGCACCGTCCTGGTTCCATGTTACCTTCTCTTCTACTTTTTTTTTTTTTTTCCACCTATTGCTTATCTCTAGCTTTAGTATATTTTCATCAGATATTCTGAGCTTCACTTTTCCCAGATTAATTTTCTTCACCTGATTTTTAGCTGTTGATTCTTCCATAGTTTTGCTGTAGGCTTACAAAAGTTCCTAAAGTGACTGCAGTTGTGTTGAAGTAATACTATTCCATTGCTGACAACAAGTACTAGCAGTGTTGGGAGTCCACTAAGCAAAACCAGCTCAAATTCATTTGCTGGCACTTAACACTTGCTATTGGAATTAGCAAGATCTGGCTCAAGGATGAGGAGCACTGAGAGGAGACGGATGTTGCCCTCACTCTTAGCCAAGGAGGCACGGAAACCTGTGTCCTGCTCCTTTGCTCTGTTCTCCTCAGCACGCTGGGGTGGCATCTCTTGGCCTCCCTTCCAGCGTATGCCAGCACACTGTGGGACGTGCAGGAAGCACTGCTGTTAGTCAGAGAAGGCACAGGCGGTGGTTGGAGGTGGTGGAAGGGCTGTATGACTGCCCAGCTGCTTGGACACGTGAACACCAGATAAGCACCAGAAGAATCTGCCAGGGAACTCCTGCAAGGCTGGGTTTTCCTTCCTCTTTACTACACTAATAAAGTTCCAGCCTGTCTGTAAGAGCTTGTTTCTCAGCAAGTGAAGATTGTGAAAAGCAGCTGTTCATTTGGTAATTGTTTATAAAAGCACCTGCTGGTGATCTGGTACCTCTGGTGTTGTTTTGGTCACCCTGTTGCTGACTGCTTTGCTCTCCGAACTCGGCTAAGAAGACAGTAATCTGAAAACAAGGACGTACTGCTTGGCTTGAAACATTCCGTGTTGACTTCAAATTTAGTTTATCAGCAGCGAAAGAGATGTGAGGGTTTTTTACATGTTCTGGTTTGGAGTTATTTGTTGTGACAGACTTGAAGATGCCTTTCCAGAGTGCAGCATGGCATGCACTAGGCTGAGGGATGGCTTGCGCTGGAGCTTTTGCAGGTGTACTGCAGCAGCAGGGGAATCTGCTAGAAGCAAACATCTCTGTTGTGTGTGGTGTGATGCAAACATTCACATCAAGGTGGTTTCACATCATGGTGAAAAACCTTCAGCTTTGATGGCAAGTCGGCAAGTCATTAAGAATGCTGTGGCCAGAAGCTTTTGTAACAAATGACTGCAAACTCATGAGAGATTGATCATTTTTGATTTTTAGAGAAAATAAATCAACAGTGTGAAGTGGGCTCTGTTACAGTTTCAAACAAGACACGGACTCCTGAAGTACTATCCACTTTCTGTAAATATCACCTACAAGCCTGTATATAAAAGGTTAAATGTTTGCAGACTTACTACCCTTTGCCTTAAAGATCAGAGACAAATTGCTATTTCTACTTTACATTCTCTTGATGAGGATAATGATAAACATCTGTCACTTTGCTGCTTAGCCAGCTAAGAATCCTACTCCAATCTGTAATATAAAAAGAGGGAGAGAAAAAAGGAAAAAAAGGGAAAGAAAGAAAAAAGAAAAAACTACAGCAGAAGTAAAAATACGTGGGCAAACTGTACTTTGTATACACAACAAAGGCAGAAAGAATGAGAATACAAGTCAAGTCCAGGGTAGCTGGAAAAAGGGGCATTTTCTGCCTGCAATTACATGCCTAAAATCTGTGGATATATGGTAGTTATATGATTTTCCATTTGCCTGGTATTTCACGAGGAAAATTAAACTAGTTTGATTTCAAAGATGGAGACTAAGAAAGGCATTCAGTCTGCATGCTGTGGCACTTCAGCAAATGAAGTTCATTAACAAAATGATCAAGGTTTATAGGGGTAGTGTGTCTACTGGCGTTACAGAATTGAAAGAGCCCTTGCAGTGTTCTCCACCATCCCAAGATTTTAGAAAGCACTGCTAATTCGTTTTAAAGTCCCTAGATTAGCTGTTTGGCTAGTATTTCATCTGTAAATATGAACAATCCATACTGTTGAAGCTGTTATAACCTATTCTTTTACAAATATTTAGTTCTGTTTTTAAATGGTGTGTTGCAGCTCATTTCTAAACAAAATTGCAGCTTAACAAGCAACAACTGCCACGATTTCATTTAGATGGGACAGATTCAGCCATGGTTGGTAAGAAGGAAACACGAAGTGATCTACCTGCTAGTGCTGCCCGAGCGTTAGGACATCGAACTAGGAATTCCTTTGGGCTTAGCAAGAACAGCTTTTTGTGCTGCAAAGGAGAGGCCCCTTTGGTGCTGCTTGACAGCATGGCTACCAATTTCAGCCGGTCGAGGAATGCGTAAAGTGCTAGTGATGTGGAGATTTAGCCACATGCTATGCTGTCAGAGGAGCTGTGCTGATAGTGGTGAGTCTGGCTGGTATATAACTAGCTTTTATTATTAGTTTATTCATTTTTACAAGTAATTTCTGTTTCCTTGTGTTATGCTTCCAGCTACCCACAGAACAGGTTTAGATTTTATAGTTCATGCTAGTGTGGCTTAAGTGCTCATTTTCTTAGTTTTCAGGGAGAGGTATTATATGGCAGTTTGTGGAAAGGACATTGTTCTTTTTACTTTGCAGGTTGAAATTCCATTCTTCTGGCGTCTTTGAGGCTCAGAAAGCAGTTTGATTTTTGCCAAAGGAATACTGTTCTTTTATTTTTAAGTATTCTTGGTTTTGTACAGGCCAGACTGAAGCACAGTGCATACCTTCTCGCCTCCAGTTAAAGTTCCCGGTATTTTCTTTAATTAGGTCAGCTGTTTACATACAAAGAAGCTTTTTCTGTCTCTAATATGTAAGCCAGCCTACGTTATGGCTGCTGGAACCAATGGTGTTTCTACTGTTATCCTTCATAAATCCTTTGTTTACATAGGTGCTGTTCACATCGACCAAGTCTGAGGCTGAACTGCAGAATTTGTCACAACTGAGTCAGCCTAAAGTAACGAGGATGGTTTGAATCCATAGGAGGGTAACATTCAATATCCAGACTTACAGCTCTGCTTTATTGCATGAGCTGGGCTGGCTGAATCTGAATAGTAAAAGATCTGGTAAATATTGCAGGATGTGATCTGAAATAATTTCTTGGAGCTTCATTTAACTGCACACATCTTTGTCCAAAAACTTTCCATAATATAATATTGCGTATTTGTGTGGCAATCTATAATGTACCTTGTAAAAAGGTCTTGCATCTAATACTGCACTAACCTCTAAAATTCCAGGTGTCACAGTGTTAAACACTAACGTTAAACAGGTCAATATTCCATATTTTAGCCTCCAGACACTCTTCGTATGAGTTGTGTTGCTGGATTACTATGGTGTAAGTGCGATTTAATTTCCCCTATATATTTCCAGTTTGCTGCAGTCTGAAGGACTTGACTTTTGCCTTTTTCTTCCATGCAGACTGAAAATGATGAGAATGGCCAAGCAGACAATTTTTCAATGGACCCCCAACTGGAGAGGCAGGTAGAGACGATTCGAAATCTGGTGGACTCCTACATGTCTATTATCAACAAATGCATCCGAGATTTGATACCGAAAACAATCATGCACCTTATGATCAATAATGTAAGTAACAGCCAAGGTTCTAAATTATTTCAAATCTCTTGCACTCGTACAAACACACCTCTTGAATACAGCAGCCACAACAGGACATCCTAAAGAGAAGAACACGCTCTCATAAATGTCCCACTGTAAAACAAAATATTCCATTCTTTTGTAGCACAAAGTCCTGCAGCCTACTGAAAGTCTGGCACGGTGCTCTGCGTGCTCATTTCAGCATGCTGAAGATTGAATTTATTTCTCTCTTAATCAGAATATGTTATTATTTAAAGGTAAATCACAGATTCTTTTTCTTCTGTCCTGCTTTTCATATAGCAGGAAAAAGGGGGCTGGGAGCTCCATCCAGGCAGTCTGTGAAAGCAGCAGAACTTTGCTTCCTTGATTTTCAGTCTGTAGTTCTTTGTCAGAGTTTTTTAAAGCAGTTCTTATTTTATTTGGGTTTCTTTATATTTTCAGATTATCATTTTCAAGGAATAAATCTAGAAGCCTTGGACGCTGTTGTTTAGATAAGCAGATGTGGTTGCTTGATTTATTGTGTGTGCCTTTCTTAGATCTGAAGATTATTAGGTTAAAGAAATGGCTTTGAGATATCATTGTTTTTCCACTGCACTAGGATCTCAGCCTTCCCTTTTTGGCAGAGTACTGAATGGACCTTGTGAACTGAGCTTGCTGCCATATGAATTAATAATGGAGCGCACAGATCCTGTTAGTTATGGGTGGTACCTTTCTGTGGTCTGTAAGGTCATCAGACCAATCTGTTGTTACAAGTACAATGCGTTATAACACAAATCTGTTTAGAAAGGATCGTTTACTTGTACTTGACTTGGAGCCACCTCTGGCCTTAGAGTGATGGATTTTGTTAGCTCTGTAGAATTTGTGTTTCAGCAAAGATTTTGGTGGTTGGACATGGAAATGTCAGTGGGACTTTCAGGGACATACAATATGAGCAGAATTTTTGTAGGAGGGCAAAAAGTATTCCATTGACTTCTTTAGCTTTAGGGAAGTCAGACTCCAAATTATTCTCTAGTCATGGACAAGTTTTTGCAGCATAGCATGGGAACAATGGAACTCCCTATTCTTTTCCCCCTTGAAGTCAGCTGTGGTCCACAATTTATAAGGTGAGCATATTCCCTCTGCTCTTTGCAGATCATAGCTAGCAGATTGCTCCTTCCATTTAGCACAACTTCAGTGCCTTGTAAAAGGGCTGATTTTCAGCTCTCATTTCATAAACTGTAGAGTTCAGTGAGCAGTTCCTTTTGAAAATTTACATTAAATTTTCTGCCGCTCACCTCCTCATATGGAATAGTTCAAGGGTCTCTGAAGTGCCTGCTTTATTCTGAAGATTTTATACTTTCAATCTATCAGCTGTTACACTGGTGAAGTCTGCCATGCTGGCTGACAGTGGCACACAGGAAGGCATACTTACTCCACCATCTGCCTTTCCATTGGCCTCATAGTCCATAGCTGTGTTTGGGCTTGCTGGGGAATTTAAATTTGTAGCAAAGAGTCAAAACTTTTTAAAAGACTGTGAAGAATGAGACTAAGAAATTAACACACTTTTTGTGAGCAGCAAAGGCAGTAAATACCATATTAAATATAATAACTGAAATAGGAATTAAAAATAAAAAGAGAGAGAGAGAGAGAAAGAAATGCTTGAATTAAGACTGCTAAGCCAAACCAAAAAGTTGTGCAGAGACCTGGAAAGCAGTGGAGCTGTGAGGGAAGGTGGGTCCTGTTAAGTAGTGCATGCGTTCCTTGGAGTCTTCACAAGTCCAACCCATCCACCAGGAGTTAAGCGAAAATATCTCCCCTCTCCCTTAATGATCATATTCCATACTTTCTGCTGTCCCATCATGTTGCCTCCAAAACTCTGGAAACAAATGGATCCCAAGGAATTTGTTTCTATGACAATTGTAGCCTCTCAGGTTCTCCTAGAACTTCCTCTCCAGTTTGCAGGCCTGTAAATGAGCACTTACAATTCATGGGAAGTATCAGATTCAAACTCAGCATGCAGAAAATAATTAGATGCTGTCCCTAAGCATGTTCTGAGGCCTAAACCTAGATTGCTGTGTTCCAAATGCATCCCTTATTCTTCCCTTAGGGTGGATGTTGATTACCTTAGAAGAAAATACATTTACCACACAGAACTGCATTGAGTTACCATTAGAAATTCAAACATGGGTAAACAAAACACACATTTCAGCATTTTCAGCATTATTTCATGGTGCCTAGGTATGACAAATTATTCAAGAGGGGTGGTCTTGGAGTAGACAAAGTAGACTCCACAGGCAGTGCTGATTTTAATCTCAGCTGAACAGAAGAACTCCAGAGAACTTGTTACTGCCAGGCTTAAGGTTAAGGCACGGATTGTCTTTGCATTTGAGGCTTTGATGTCTCTTGTAGTCTGCCCACTGATAAATGAAAGTTCCTTGCAATCCCATCTTACCCCATTTTGGAGGGACAGGGCAGGCTTTGCAGTACTGGTGTTTTGGATGCTGGCTATGGTTCAGCTTTGACTGCAGGTCTGAATTCTGTAAAGGAAAGCATTTTAAACCATTGCTGTGAATTTTTCTGTTTTCTAAATAAGCAAAGGCAAGAGTAAGTGTCACTTTCTCCTCCTTCACTAAGCTGAAGAAAGTAGCTATTATGGAGGATCTTCCTCTATCTAGTAGAGGGCATCCAACTGCAGAGGGACGGAGGTTGAGTCAAGAATGCTTCTTAATGCAATAGTCTTCTCTTTCAGGAGAGTTCAGGGAGCTTCTTGGGTTTGTGCTAGTGGCAGGCAGGGATCTCGTGATAATTGTCACAGGATGTTTTTTTTTTTTTTTTCAAACAGATACTTGTGGTTAACAATGCTTTTACAATCAGCTCTGGCCTTAATCTAATTTTAGGACTTCTTTTTTTTTTGAAGTGATGCCATTAAAATGCTCATTTCATGCAGTAGAATGTGATGCTGTTTAACTATGATATCTGTTTTTAATGTGGAGTCTTTGGCAATCATGAGGAAAGTAGTGTACTCTGGCTCTTGATCAGTACCATCTACTGGAAAACAGCATGAGACTCATGGAAAATTTTTGCAGGCTTTGCTAAGATTTTGTGCATCTCCTGTCATACGTGAATGGGAAATGACAGCCAAGCTCAGTCAGTATGGGTTTGTTTCCCTGTAAGGTCTGTCCTGGCCTTCTGTTCACTGTTAGGTGACAATAAAGGGTCCCGTGCCTGCGCAGTTCAACTGCTCCTGCTGACCTCGCGTGAACACAAACATTGCCATAGTCTTGTTGTCAGGATTTATATCAATGTAGCTAGCGAGCACAAACCCATGTGCAAGTGGAGCTCAGGTTTATGTAATCAGAATCTTGGGAATGTATTATTGTTAGTATCTCCAGCTCAAAACAGCTTTATAGAGCAAAAAGCCAGATGAGAAATAGATCAGAACAGCAACAAAAGGCTCAAATGCAAGGATTTAGTAGGTCAGCAGTTGCTCTATTTACCAGAGTCTTATTTAATCAGAGTACCTCTAGCTTTTTATCTCTCTTAATGTGGCCCAGGTTTCCATAACCTGGGCAGGCATATCAGGAAATCAATATAGTAAATTAGATTACTTGGAGACTTCTCCCTTCAGTTTGAATGTGTGTGGATGGGATATTTCGAATCTGACAAGTTGCTGGAGATGAAAGGCACCATCTACAGCAGGGTAAATTGTTGCTAAGAAAATAATGGACAGAGATTCTATAATTCCCATTCTCAAGGGAATTTAGTATCTGATGGTATTGCTAATGGCTGCCATTTACCTCTGGGTAAGCCATTGAGAATTAGACCAAAATGCTAGCTAACTCTTAGGAGCCTTGGAAATGAATTGTAAACACAGGCATCACCTCAGAGACATAGACCAGTGTTAACTCCAACCATGTTTGACATTTCAAAGACAGAATTAAAAAGACCCCAGTGCACTGTGGAGGGACTGCACAAAGCCATCTTATTCTCAGATGTGAATAGTAATCTCAGAATGTGGCTTCATAATTGCATTAAACCCATCTACGTGCAGGCAGCTGCCAAAATGTCCGGTCCATCCTCTTCCAGCTGCTCTGCCCAGCTGTGTGCCAGCCTGTCCTTGGGTCACAGCTCACCCTCAGGCTGCTGCACCATCAGATCAAAGTGAGTTCAGCATTTCTTAGTCCCTGCTCTGACCTAACAAAAGCTGCATGAGCGATAGAATTGATGTAAACAAAGTAGTAGGAGAAACAGATTAAATTTAGATAGGTCTGTTTCCTGGTTCTGTGGATCTCCCACTGTACTTGTTCAGTACCGTATTTTCAATTATTTTTGTTGTTTATTGGTGTGTTTGTTTTGTCTGATTAAATAGGTAAAAGAATTTATCAACGCAGAGCTCCTGGCTCACTTGTATTCTTCTGAGGACCAAAATACCCTAATGGAGGAGTCAGCTGAACAGGCGCAGCGGCGAGATGAAATGCTTCGCATGTACCAAGCCCTAAAGGAAGCTCTGGCGATCATTGGTGATATTAGCACTAGCACTGTGTCAACCCCTGCACCTCCTCCTGTAGATGATTCTTGGCTTCAGCAGGCCCGCAGGTAAGGTTCTTCCTGTTTTGCAGTGAAACTTGGGACAGGCAGACATTGTTAGCACCAACAGCTTCCTCCTTACCCATGTTTTGGGCTGGTACTCCTCCAGGTCTTTAAAGACACTTGTGAGGGAAATCAGAAAATCTTGCTATTATTTAGATGCTGTTTTGAGTTGCTTCGAGTACATTACAGGTGAAGAACATGCAGATAGGTTTCTTTTCTTGCATGCTGCCAAGAATCCTTGAAGCAAGGTGGACCTTAAAAACCACATGAGCTCCCTAGTAAAGCCTCCAGCCTTCTTCCCCACCATCCTGTGTTCTGTTCAAGACTGGCTTGGACAAAAAGGCGCTTCTAGTTGGGGTTTCAGTGAGCTTTGTTCTTCCTAAAGTGTCGGGAGCTTTGTGTTCTACCATATGATACCAGCAGGAAGCCAAATACAGAAATTCAGATGCTGAGCCCCAGAGCAGATGAGAATCTGTATACGTGCTGTATGTCCCCACGTACGTGTTGGTTTTTTGAAAACCTTTTCCCACACATACACGTTCTATGGATATGTAAGTAAACAGCAGACAAGACATTTGCCTGTTAGAAGACCCTCCGTTGGATTTGTGGCTTGTCTGATGCTTCAGACAGCAGTCACTTCTGTCACCAGCCACCTCTGCAAGCTAACCCCAAATGTGAATCTGCAAGGGCTCTTCCTGCAAGCTGTTATAAAACTAAAGTGCTTCAGGCTGCCTGTCCTAGCAAATCCATTTGACAGACTATTGATAGAATTCTAATATTTCTGTCTATTAGATTTACCTCCTTGGCTGTACTTTTATTTCTGACTTATCTTAAGGCATGCTGTCTATGGGAATGGCATATATGGCATATCTTAGATCTAAATATATGTGATGCTCTGACATTGGCAGCAAGGAAATGCAAAGGAAAAAACTATTCACTGACATTAAAAAGAAAAGATTTTCACTTCTGTTTTTTTGTTTTGTTTTGTTTTGTTTGTTTGTTTGTTTTAAACAAACAAAAAATCCCCACCCTACCAAACATTTTCAATCTCCTGTATTTCACTAGATCACCTCCTCCAAGTCCCTCAACTCAGAGGAGGCCTACATTAAATAATCCACCAACCAGACCTTTATCTGGCCGAGGACCCGCTCCTGCAATCCCATCTCCAGGCCCTCACTCGGGGGCTCCCCCAGTCCCGTTCCGCCCTGGACCACTGCCACCATTTCCCAGCGGTGGTGAAGCCCATGGAGGACCTCCCCAAGTTCCCTCTCGGCCAACGCGGGCTCCTCCCAGTGTCCCAAGGTAAGATGTGCAAGCTTCCTGGTGGTGGGCATGGTTCTCTTCCTCTAGCATAACAGACAGATGCTGCACGGCACAGGAAATTCAAGCAGTGTTGTTGGATAAGTCTTGCAACAAAGCAAAGTTGTTTATTCCCTGCAGAGAGTTAAAGATGTTCTGTGGAACCAATTTTTAGCAAAAATATGACTTTTTGAAAAGATAGATACTTTTTTCATGAAAAAACATTTTCCTGTTAGTTCAAAGGCACTAGATGACATTACATTAAGAACCTCTGTTCCGGTTGTGTGGTAGGTACCACGAACACACGAGGTGTTCACAGAGACAAGTCCTCTGGAGCTCCACCAGAACATGGGCAGTGGTACAACAAATAACTCACTTTTGCCATTTTGAGCTCTCACCAGAGCTCTACTGGGAGAGAACAAGAGCAAGTCCTTGTAGAATCAGTGGAGCAAACTGACAGAGGTCTGATTTTTGTTCCAAAAGGCAAATAATTTACAGCCAGTTGGAAACAGTCCATAGTGGTCTAACAGTGCAGGTCATATGGCACAACATGATCAGTTAAGGAACAGGATTTTAATGATCACACTGATTCCTTTCCTTCTGAGGTCTTCGCATTTATCAGTACTTTTAAAAGTAGCTTTGCATATTTTATAACTCTGTGTGGCATTAACCACTTTTTAAAATATAATTTATATGAATAAAATGTCCTTAGTATTTATTTTCATTATGAGATAATACCCTTAATCGCTCATATATGAAAGGCTCTGACTCCAAAAGCTTCGGTAACTTCCCAAATTATGAGAGGCATGGGCAGATTAGGCAATGCTGGAACAAAGGGCTTTCTCCAGTTTTAATAAATTGACTGTTATATTAGGATTAGTCACAGTTTGGAGAAAAACAAACAGAAAAGGCTAGTTAAACAGAAACAAAAAGAAAATACGTACATTTTCAATTTTAGAAATAGTAATTGAAAATAAATCCGTAATCTGCCTTTGGAGAAAAACTACTAAATACTTTCTTTTAACTAAGTGAGATCCGTTGTAGCTGTCAGCAAGTTAAATTTCAGTGTTTCTAACGTAATAATTTATATGTTATATACTGCAAAGATGCATAGCACACTGTTTGAGGGTGAGGTTCTGAGGCAGCTCTCCAGCTGAGCACGTATACATCACCATCACTATTATCATATGAAAAACAAATAAGGTAAATAAGGTACATCAAATGAATGAAGTATCTTTATATATTTTCTATGAAAAGAATGTTGCATCAGTGTCTAAAACCCCATAGCTTGCAGTAGGGAGAAACACCCATTCTAAGCACTGATCAGGAACAAGTCCAGGTGGAGTTCCCCACCGGGGGAGCTTGAAGGGCACTGGCACCAGAGTTTCCACCGTGCCACTAGTGGATAAATCACCTGCCAGATGCAGAAAGGAGGTCCAGCATTTTGTCAGTTGTACTACTGGAAAGAACCAGAGCTCCCTGGTGTCTCTCACTTCGCCTTGCAAATGAGCATGTCTCCTTTGTCCTGCCTGGCTGTGATTCTGCATGAGCACCGCTTTCTGAGATGGCTTGCCAAGAGCATGTCTGATGCTAATCTTTTGATGCTAAAGCGATAGATGGGATGGAGACCGGAAAGGAATTTCCAAGCTCACAAAAGACACTTGGGTAAGCAGCCTGTGAACAGCTCAATACATGGCTGCCACTGGTGGCATGCGAAGCACTGGCTGATAAAGGAGGTCAGTGCTTTTTAAATGCTGTAGCTGGATATACAATTGAGTGTACGACTGCCTGACATTTTTGTGGAAAAAAAATATCTGCAATACACATCATCTGGACTGGATCCTAGTTCCCTTTTTTTAGAGCTATGAAAGCCTCAGACATAAAAATCTCAGATGCTAAAGAATGCAGGAAGGGTTTTGCCGTTTTGCTGAACCTTCAGGTTTCTCCCGCTGACTAAACTCCGAGAGAGGAAATCCCAAAGAAGGGGCTGCAGGGGAAACCACCTGAGGGGGACAGTGTGGCAGGCTCCTGCGCCTATTAAAAGTTCTTTTGAGCCCTGGAATTTCTGCTACGCTTGGTCTGGTTTTAATAACAGCCTTCGCAGGATCATAGGAAATTGACTCAGAAAATGGGACTGAGATATTAAAAGGAAAAAAAAAATAGTTTTGAGGAAGAGTGCTTGAGGAAACTTGAGCTTTCTCTGTGACTTGTTTGTGAACCCAGGCTCTGTGCTCTGACTGCTCTACCACCATTTTCTGCAATGATTCCTTCAAGTGTCAGGATCTGTCATATCTAGGGCACAATTTAGCTTCCTGAAAATAAACTTGAATTTTTAAAGTTCATCTAGCTTTCCAAAAGAGCTGTTTGTTGCAGCCCCCATCTCTGTTACATGGAGCTGAAAATCCTGATACGCCAAAGAAATATAAGCTTTCTATTTTCTCATGTTCTGCCTTAAGACAAAAAGGTCATTTCCAGGGGTGAGATTTGGACCCTCTTGTTCCAACGAGTGGCTCACACACACTTTGTTTGGAGAATGTGCCACTTTACATTGAGATATAGCCCCTGCCTTAAAAAAANGCACATTTTTTTTTCCTCCCAACTTCTGTAAGTTCTATTAGCATTTAATCAAAGGAATTGTACAGAAACTGTGAGCTTTCTGCATTTTCTCACTATTCTTTTCTTACTGTACAGGGAAAGGAAAAGGGTTAGGGGAGCAGGAAATAATTTTCTTCCTTGCTTCGCCCTGATTCTAAAGCTGTTTTGGGTTATGTGCTCTGAATATTTCTGTAAGGAAACAGAAACTATTTGCATGATACATGCCTCTTTTAATTAATCCCACTTGAGGTGGGTGGATCTCTCCCAGCAAAGCCTGTGAGTGAAGGCCCCTGGCTCTGTTAAGGGCCTGATGCCAAAGCATATATGATTTGTGAAATATTCCCTGCTGCCAGAATTTAGATTATTCCCTCTCTCTCTTAAAAGGCTGCAGTAGTATTTTGAAAGAAAATGCAGCTGTGCACTCGCTTTGGTAAGATGGCTTGAAGCAGGCACTAGAGCCTCTTTAGCTTACCATGATGGGTGTTGGCCTGCCAGTTTGGGAAGCCTGATCCTGATCAGTTTTAGTTCCACTGTGCATGCTTTGATTTATGACTTTTAAATGTCCTAAATGGGAATCTCAGCGTTGCCACAAGAACAATTGGAGATGTTTCCCTCCTGGCAGCAGAGCCCCTGGTGTCGGTGGGGGTGGGAAAGTGCTCCCCTTCCCTCTCTGTCTCCTGCTCTGCAGTGCTACTGTGGCTTCACGAAGGCTTTCCCAACAAAGAACTGAAGATCATTACCCACCAAAAGCCTGCTTGATGCGGAGCTCTGGGACCTGATTAAACAGAGGCCTCTAAGGGCTGCAGGCAGCAACGTAAATGCTTTCAAGCACACGTCTTGTGCTCAGGGCTGCTGGTGCACAGTCCCTGGGGCTGAGAATGATCTCTATATGCGAGGCAAGCAGCAGAGAGAGAATTCACGTGGTGCTGTTCAGCAGTGGTCCCATAATCTCCCCGTCACCCCTTTTTGGCTGTCTCCCTACATTTTACTTCAACCCACAGCCAGCCAGCATCGGAGGGTAATGGCTGCTATGCAGCCGTGTTTTGTTATGTCACTGAGGCAGATTACGTGACCTGTTGTGTTTGTGGCTAATCTGCATTGTTAGCCATCATTATGTATTTTTGCCAACCCAGCACAAAAAAGTGCTTATACTCGATAGTAATTGCAGTTAGAGAATTCCAGACAAAGCCAGAAGCGCTGCAGAAAGCATCACTGCCTGACTCTCCCTGGTTTGCAGACCAACCATTAAGTCAGTTTTCTGTGATGGATTTTGTGGATTAGGGTTCTTTGGAAAGATTTAATGTAATGTCTATCTCTGTGTGTTGAATGGTAAGGGGATCCCTTGCGAAAATTGCTTGTGAACTTCTGATTAAAGCCTGTCACAATGCATAGGCATATAGGCCAGAAGGGTTATCCTGTGTTAGCAAGGGAATCTCCTCCTGAGAGTTTGACCTTGTAGCTTTACAAGCTTACTGCTATTTTTCTAGTGGAATATAAATAATAATTAAATAGCCATTGCTTCAGACTCCTATGGCAGGATGAATAGGTGCCAACCTTAAAACATTTGTATGCTGAGTTGGATGAGTTTAGTCTGAACCCCAAGAGCACAGCCCTGTCTAGCAGCGGTATCCGTTTGTCCTCTCTGAATGGACCTTCAGTGAAGATAATTCAAAAGGTATAATTGGTAATTAGGAATGATTCTTGCAAGCAAAGAGACAAAGGTGTTATCTGGAGAGATTTCAAAGTCCTGCTGAATTGAAGGGGAAAATGGAAGCCAAAAAAATAACTGCTTTAATGCTGCATTTCATGTCTGTGATCAACAGAACATACAGCTGCACGGGTGGTGCAAAGCCACAGCCCATCACAGGAGGGAATACTGCTCTTCTGTAGTCAGGATGTTTCCAGCTCTGCCTATCCAAGGACCCCCAAATCACAAATGAAAATATAAGTTATTCTTTCTGGGATTTCTGCCCCATGGGAAGACATCCTTTTGTAATTTGTTGCCAGTCTAATGTACAGCTCTTGCTGAAATGCACACCCAGGAATATGCTTCTTTTGTTGCTGGCTGCTTCAAGCTGGAGGTTATATTTTCCCTTATCTATTAGAAAAGAGCTCTGCTTTTTTTACCCTCCTCCACTGGCTCCTTTATCACTACTTTGTTTTCCCCTTTTTCTGCACTTTCCTTGCTGTCCCTTTTTTGACCATCCTGTTTGCTTCCTCTTTCACCTTCTCCCCTCACTTGGTTTCCTGCCTAGAACATTTGTCTCCCATCCCCACATATTCCCTGCTTTCCTTCTCACTGTCTTCTGTTGGTTTCTTTCCAACTTATCCTTTCCCTGGCACCTTTGTAAATCTGTCTCCTGCTCCTTGTATTTCTGTCTTCTTTTAAAGCTTTTCATCCAGTTTTCAAACCATAAAATGCAATATCTGGCAATCTTTTCTATCAGCAGCCTGGTGTCAGTGGCTGTGACAACCACTAGAAGGTCTAGCTACACTACTTAGGGTAGCCATACTACCACGTGGAAAAAACAGTTGAGGAATACCAGTCACCTGGCAGTTTCAGTCCCTACAGAAGCAGTGAAAGGAGTAGCGTTTCAAGTGAGGATAAGTACTGGAGGGATTGGCTGGAAAGCAGATCACAGCAGCTTTTAAAAACATGTAAAATATCGCAATATAACAACCCATTGCATTATACTGCTGCAATACTGTTCTTGTGAGAAATCTGGAGCAGATTTGGACAGCACTGATTCTTCAGCTGGCTGTACTATAACACCCTCAGCAACTGCTCACCCCTAAGAGGAGGGCTGTCTCCTAGACTAGCAGTAGGATTTTGCTCACCACCTTCTTCCATGTGCTCCTCCTCCAGATGACTGTCCTGAAGACCAGCTAAAAGGAAGTTCATGGGGTGTCACACACTGCAGCCTAAGTACTACATCTGCTGCCACCGAATCTATCTCCCATCAGCATCTCCTTTCATCAGCCAGAGGCATCTCCACTTTACATCTTCATGGTGTAGGAATTTTCTTACGTGCTGTGGTTGGCAATACACTATGACAGTTGAACAGATGTCTGCGAAGAGTCGCTTGTTTTACAGGGGTTTTAGGTTTGATCTATTTTTTGTAGCTCAGGTAATTTTGATTATCTTTAGTATTGTTTCTGAGCTACTTGCTCCTG
Source organism: Alectura lathami (assembly GCA_013399715.1). Classification (NCBI taxonomy): domain Eukaryota; kingdom Metazoa; phylum Chordata; class Aves; order Galliformes; family Megapodiidae; genus Alectura; species Alectura lathami. The sequence continues at coordinate 83,316 of VXAV01003171.1, forward strand.
CCTGTTTTAAAACTTGTTCAACAAAAATTGTTTTTAAAATTAGGTGAACTAGGAAAGATCCATTTCCTGGGACTGTTGCAGGTCACTTTCACAGCTCTGCTAAGTGGACCAGGCTGAGATGGCTCTTCATTACTCTTAGTGTCCCATGTGATAGGGAAGGGTAACTAAAAATTATGCAAAAGACAGGAAGACAGACAGAAAAGAAATCTCATGAGAGCTGTAAGATTCTGGGATAAAGATGGTGTTGTGAGTGCAGTCCCCAAACACAGCTGAAGGCTGCTTTGGGAGTGTCAGCTGGTGAACTGAATGAATGAGTAATTTATTCAGTTAGGTGTTTTCAGTAAAAGTTTTTTGCTTGTTTTTGTTTTCACTTCCTTAGCCTTTTCTCTATCAAGATACTACTAGGAAAGGAAATGGTTTTTATTTTTAGCATCTCTCAACTTGAAAAAGGAACGTATAGTCAAACAATAGCAAATGCTGTTTGCCAGAAATACAGACAGGAATCCAAAGATGTGTTTTGGCCCCAGTTATTTATTCAGTCTCATAAAAGGGTAGGTAACAACAGCTGCCGTGACGGTTATATAGGATTAGCGCAAGGGTGTTCAACAGGAAATGTTTGGCCTTATTTGAAAGAGTGGGCTGAAGAGTGGTGCGTTTCTAGGCTTCCTTATGCTGGAAGAGAAAATGCACAACAGTATGTTTAAAGAGAAAGCAATGATGATTTGAACTTCCTGAACCTGCAGGTATTTGGAAAGGCTCTCCTTGAAAATCTTCTGTCCCTGCAAGCTGTACTGGGTCATTAGTGGAAAGAAGGGCACTCTGTGTTGCACTAACAGGAGTGACATGGATGATGGTAGTTGTTGTCGTCATGGACAAGAAGAGGTGCTAGTCCAGCTGGAGGTAATAGCCAGCATGCTTGCTCCCTTTCTTGCCCTAAGGTAAGTAAAGAGGAGAGAAAATGGGAAAGGGAGGTTAAAGGTGAGTAGGAAGGAAGAACAGACTGAGCAGAAGTAGTCGTGGTCTTCCAAGACATGGAACACGATTCACACTAACACCGAACGGTGCAGCTGAACACTGACCAGCACACAGGACTCGAGCTTCTATGTAAAGATTAGATGTTCTTCCTCTGGATTTTGAGACCTTTCTGCTGTTATCGTCTGCTGCAGACAGACAAAGGAAGAGCAGCATTCTGAGTGTACCACTCGGCACTCCTAAATCTCTCTTCCTCCACATGGAGTTTTGTTCCTCTTGACCATCCCAACCTTGGGTTTCTGAGGGGCTGGGACACTCCTCCACTAATGTTTAGCACACTCACTTACTTGACATGTTCCCTGCTGAAGGGCAAACAAGAACACACAGTTTGTTAAGAATAATAGTCTTTTTTGGTTGCTCCATTGAATTAATTTTTTTGTTTATTCAAGCTGGTTTTTTCATATGACACATTAATTCCCTAAAATGACTAGTTCCAAAATGTAACACCCACTTAAACATACAAACATATTTGTGTCTGTGATAGATGTTAATTTATGACGGTAATATAGAAAGCCCAGCTTGATTGGCAAAGAAATTAATCTAGTGGAGCATCATATTTTGACGCCTTTGCTTCTGAAAGGAATAGCCATATTATATAAAATCATCTGCTTTGGAGCCACAGTAATCCTCATGCTTTGGAACAGTGTTAGCATTTGCATTAATGGAGATTTATTTGCTGCTTTACGGTGGCTAGCGGAAGGACCCATCCTTCCCTTCTGGTCTTGTATTTTCTTTCGCTGAAAATAAATAGGCATCGGATAAAACTGCTTAATCTAATACCTTTAACTTGCTTACACCAAACACAAAAATTCTTCTGCTGACAGAGTGCTGTCCAGCTGGGTCATTTGAAATAGTGAGGTTCAGCTGTGCAAGTATCGGCAGCACGGTGGCACCACGCTCTCTGTGCGTTTGTGGAGCCTGATACGCACACGTTCAGAAATGGCAGTCACCTCTAACAGCGTGCTGTGCATCTCAGTGCTTCCATTCTTGGCTTGCCCTCCAACATCAGTCCTCTGGGCATGCTTGCTAGAAATATTTCATGATTGACAAAATGACAGTTTTCAGTACAGAAGCAAATGAGAGAAACTTTCACTCTCTCGGACCGTTATGTTGAGGTAAGGGACCGTCACAGGCAGGTATTCCCCCACCACTTCTCCTTTTCATCTCCACCGAGGGCTGTTTCTCATTTCTCCCATACCCATCTCCCCCTCCCGATTCCTGTCCATGGTTCCTGCTGTACTCCATGTCATCCTTCTTCTGCTTTCCCTATTTTCATGTGACCTGTCACTAGTATTGAGTGCCTTTTCTCCTCATGGTTTTCCCACTTCTACTCAAGATCCTTTCTCCTGTACTGATGTTCTGGAAACTCCACAGCAACCACGCTGCATCTGCTGTAGGCCAGGAAGAGTTTTAAGATTGCAGAGACTGTAGACTAGCTAGTCAGGCTGCAAACTGTGTCCTGCCTTTATTCTTCTGCTGTCAGATCTGCAGTTGTTTTACTTCTGGTTTGGATTTTCTGACTGTTCCAGAAACTGGTGACAGTCAAGAAGCAACGTGTAAGAGAGAGATTGATGGAAGTATTGGAAAAAGCAGGGCCCAAGTTGTGGGGGTCTTAAAGAATCTTACTGAAACAGAGAAAAACATATAAAAATAGATGAGTCAAGGCACAGTAACGATCCCAAGGACAAGCCTAGGAAATGGCCTAACTAGTCTTTCTAAGTAAACCCCCAAATGATAATTGATATTTATTCCTCACCTGAAGTAAGCCACTCTTTTATCCTGTTCTGGAATGCCTCACATTCAGATTTTTATCGTCACCTAATTTAAAATTTGCCTGCAGTCAGACTTAAAGCCATTTAGAGGCTCCTAAAAACTATTTTCTTGTTGCATTCTGCAAAGACGATGAATGTCACATATCAGGGTATTGAGGGGCCTGCGTTATGGGGAAACCAAGATCAGGGAAATAATGGACTTTTGTTTACAGCTTCAGATCTATAGGAATGTATCATAAAATACAGTTATGTGCATGCTTTCCGCAAGTGTTCTCTGGTGGTCACAAGCAAACAAGAATGTAAAACGTAAGTGGAAACGAAAGCCTTTTATTTAGAAGCATGCTAGCTGTGCTCCGAGAAGAGAAGCCATCTTCTCAGAGCGGGGCCTCCCGTGGTAATTACAGCTATGCTTTACTGAAAGCATATTTTGCGGACTCTGTGTGGGGAGTGATAGCACTTCACAAAAGGCAACTGCTTGAAGAGCTCCCATATGTTTCTGATCGAATTTTAAGTCTAGACTTGCTTTATTTAGTTTCTTTCGCTCTGCATTTGCCTAGCTGAAGCTTTTAGGATTTCTTTTAAAACTGGAAAAATGGGGTGTGCTGCTTAGGTTAAAAATAAATGTAAAACTTTTCCTATTTAAAAAGTTTTTGCATGGGGGTAAGAGTTATCCTCTGTTCAAAACCCCACTGAGCTCTTCAAAGGAGGAGTCTGCAGCAACATCAGGGAGTTATTAAATACATACTTAGTCCACAATTTTCATTGGTAAATTCTTTATGTCTGCTTAAAGTGTGCTAGTTAGAAGAACTGATTCTTTCTGCAGACTCGTTTACTCAACCCTGGGGACCTATGATCCCCTGCCCCTTTAGCACTAACTTTTACAAACACTGTTTCCACCCCCCTTTTTTTTCCTCCTTTTTTTACCTTTATTTTTAGGAAAAAAAAAAAAAAAGACAAACAAAACAAAAAAACCTCTGCAGATTGTTAAAGGGGCCAGGCAGTGGGACTCGGCCCCAAAACCTGAAAACACAGTGAAAATGCTTGAGACAATAAGCAGCCTGGACTTGTTGCAGCAGAGCCGTTTTTGTAAGACGGAGCTTTCTATGAATCCAGAGCAGCTGCCTGCAGCCTGGGAGCAGCTCGGTGCTGCTGATGGAATCGCTCCGATAACGCAGAGAAAATGCGCTCTGTGCTGTCTCTCCATGTATCATCTTTTGGCCCCAGACTAAACATGTAATTGGGCTTAGTCACATATTTCCTCGCTGCCGTGGCAGCTCGCGCAGCCTGGGCCTGGGGGGGCTTGTTTTGCTGCGGCTGCCCCGGCCGTGCATCCACGGGCAGGCTGCAGCTCCCTCTGCTGCTCCGCTTGCCGGCCTCCTCTGCACGACTGCCATTTGGAGGGGCTGGCAGTGCACATTTATGTAATCTTTGCTCAGCTTCACGCTCACAAAACTGTCATGACAAAGTCACGCCAGGCTTCCTCACGCCTCTGTTTTTTGGAGGTGCCTGCTCCGTTACCCCAGGGCGGCAGTTTGGGTGCCAGGGCCCACGCTGCTCCATCCCAGCCAGTGCTGTGGTGTGAGGGAGAGCAGGGCACATGGGGAGGCCTCTCCTTCAGCCCCTGGGGTGGAGGTTCCTGTTACAGGGAGAGAAAAGGGCTGAATCCTGGTCCCAGTGTAAAGACAGTCACGTAATAACTTGTCACCTTGGCAGGGAAATCTAGTGACAGACCAATTTCAGGTTTGTCCTTGCCCTCACTTTTTGACTCGAGCCCCAGCTCATGCCATCATCATGGCTGCTGAAACCCAGGTCTGTTCCCAGGCTGAAGCTCCCTGCTGGGCCACGCCTGGGGACACAGGAGCACAGCCCATCCCCCTGCACATGGACCCAGAGGCTGCCCAGGAGATCGTCAGGAGTGGGACTTCAGGTGAACGGTGCTTTTGCAGGTCTCTCAAGCCTTGCCTTTTCCCAGACATCTGCCACTCCTCTGCAGGGTGCCTCTGACTTCCAGGGTGCAGGTCTCTCCCCCCAGCCGTGATGTGTGGGGCCAAGGAGCTAAAAGGAAGCCCTGAGCAGCCTCAGGGCTCTGGGAGAAAGGCAGAACCACCACAGCCTGGAGGAGAGGAATGGGGGCTGAGGGGAGGTCTGGCCACGCCTTGCTGCATCTCTGTGTTTTTCTGAGCAGTTCTGGACTGGGCGGGAATGAAAGTACAATATAGTGGTCAGGGTGCAACAGCAGCTCTGGGTCAAGGAGCAAAAAAGGCTCAGACCTGATTTTTGGTTCAGGTTTGGTTTGGGTGATTAAATCCAAGATATCCTCCCCCTGTGCCCTCCAGTTTCTGATCCAGCTAGGCTAAATACCAATTTGACTAAATTACGTTATTTGAACTTATTGTGCTGTGTTCAACCTCATATTAAAATGCATGCTTGGGCTTGTAACTTTTAAATTTGATATGAAGACAGCTGTATGCATTTTCCCTTGTTTGTAAATTGTATACACATGATATGATGTTTTCAGTAAGCGCTAAACAATGCAATGTGAGGCATTTCAACAAAGGAATAATTTAATGCAACCCAGCAGAAATGCAGAGCCTTAGAAGTGGCTCTTTATGAAACTACAAATTTTGGAAATGGATCCAGAAGACCTACAGTGGAGCGACCCAAGAAACAATAGTTAACACAGTAACATTTTTTCTGTAAGAAAAATACACCATGAAGAAATTATATTTTGCCTATTTTTTTAGCTTGTTGATTTACTTGAGTGCCTCAGTTGGCATATTTTCTGTTTGTTGCATGTTTGGGATTAAAATTCTCATTTCTTCACCGAAAGAGAATATTGTCATACAAGATGCACTTTATGCCACACAAGATTTTTTTTTGTCAAGTGTAAATTTGTCTTATGTATTATGTCCCAGTTCAAAGAAGATTAACACATTGTTGCATTCTTTTCATCTTCTATTTAGTTTTAACAGCATGAGACACATTTTCTTTGTAATCTTCAGAGACAGGGCCAGTTCCTGCTTTGACAGATAGAGGACAGGGTAAGAGAGGGCTCTGGAGTTTGTCTGCATCATCGATGGACAAAGCTGGACTAGAAGTGAAGAGCCCCTGGCTCCTCACCTTGTTCAGACCATGAGTTCAGCTATATGCTGTTATAATGATTTAGGCTGAATAAAGGAACAGAGAGAGCAAAACACCCTGTAAGAGATGGAACGGAATAACTTGGAGCAACAGAGCGCTGCTGGAGGGTGGTGGATAGCCAGCTAAGGGAGCTGACTGGCTGTGGGGAGCTGCACAAAGCAGCACCAGGCAGAAGTGTCTGAGCCAGTGCTGGCACCGAAGGCCAAAGAGGTATTTTCCTCTCAGATCCTGCACAAGTTTTGCTTGGCAGTGGGGTGGTTTAGCCCAGGTGGAGGAGCGTATTTACAAAACACTCCTCCTAACTAAGCTGAGTACCCTAAATATGTGCAAAAATGCAAAAAGCTGTTACATGGCTACAAGAGAGCAGCTATCTACGAACACTAGTAGGGTTGGTGTGTCCCCTTTGACAAACTGGGGGAGGGTTAGTGCTGTGCCGCCGCTGCACGATAAGACCAACTGTGCAAGAAGCTGCAGAACTGCAAACAGCAGCTGAAGCCACTGCAGGCTGCCTTCCAGAATGCAGTTGGCAGAGTGTGCCCATAAAACCATGCTGAGGCTGTCCAGGTGGGAGTGATCCCTGAGAAAACGGGAACAATGATCGTCCCCTGTTGGTTTCCCTGGCGTAAGAGTGTGGTTGTGTTCAGAGCTTAAGCAGACTGTGAACCAGAGAAAAGAGCTGTCTAATACCTGATGGAATTGAGGCACGGTGTGCATGTGGCAAACCCTTTGCTTCCTTCCTTGTTGTAGATGCTTAGCGCTGTCAGTATATGTGGAAACAAAACTGTTGTGTTTAGGTGCATGTGCACGTTCACATTGTGACTGCCAAAGGTGCCGGGTTCATTCTCAATGTTTGTGCTTGTTGTTTCTTCTCTCTTTCTCTCCAGTCGAAGACCACCCCCCTCACCTACTCGGCCCACTGTAATTCGTCCGTTAGATTCATCCCTGTTAGACTAAACGAAGTTTCTGGCATGTCATTCGTTGTTAACCAAATATGTGGAAGCAAATTGCTTGATAACTGTTGCAATAACCAATGTATAGTCGCATGTATGGACATCTATAGGCAAGTAACCAATTTTACTGATATGCTCTCTGTCCATTCTGCATTGTTGATGAGGTCGTCAATGTTCTGGGAAGGTCTGTGCTGTCTCAACTTCTCCTTTTGCAACAGCTGATGTTGGCTAACTTACTGACACGTGTTCACCCAGGCAAAACCATGCTCACAATCCTATACAGTCAAAGGAGGGCTTGAGTTTGAGTTTGTGCACGTGTTGATTTGATCTGCTTCTTTTTTTCTCTTATCTGCAAGGAATCTTGCTTTTATTTGTACCTTTCATGTTTTCTGTCATTTGGCATTTTACAGTTGTGCCCACTTTCTTTCTAAACTGGGCAGAGAAAAATAACGTGGTTTCTTATCAAGTTATTCTGAAGGTCCCACACTACCATGTCTCTCTTGCAAGAAGCTTGCTGGAAGGCTGCTTGTCCCGTAATTTTTCCTTATCCGAAGCCGAGTTTATAAGGAATGCTGTTAAACTAGAAGGGCGTGTATGGGACAATGCGTGTTTTACTTTCCTTCCCCATGGCTGCCTGATACACCTTGCTGCTTGGGTGGCTGGTAAGGACCAGGCTGCAGTGCCCCAGCTGCAGGGTGTGGAGCTGGCTCACCCTGCAGCGAGGCCGTGACAAGGGCAGTTTGAAGAGCCAGCGCGTGGCAGAGCAGCGTGTGCCGGCTCGCTCTGTCCGCTGGTAGTGCTGACTCACGTCAGTCCCTGAACTCACGGGAAGTTGTGCATGTGTGAGTGCGTGTGGTACGTACAAATATGCTGCAGGGCAGGGTGCAGGGAACTGAGCATTGCGTTTCAGCATTTTGTGACACAGGAAGAGGTGCATATGTGTACATAACATGTGCAGCTGTAAATGGGCTACCGCTCCTCTGCCCGCTGCGGGAGCCAGTTCAGCACTATGGCCTAGATTTGCATCTGAGCTTTCCAAGGATCCAGTTTGGGTCTGAGATATTTGCTCATGCAAGCTGATAAAGTTCCACTATGTCCTCTAAGTAAAGGTTTTCCCTTTGCTTCTCTTGACATCCCACGCACCTCAGATGAGGAGTCATTTTATCCAGCTAGGTTCTGAGAAGTGCTCAGCTGTGCATCTTGGCGGTGCAATATTTTAGCAGATGTTCACTTTCAGAAGTCCTCTGCCTGTTGTTGTACACATAATGTATTAATGTCATATAAAAACCTTTTTTCTTAACTGCATTACTTCACTTTAAACACTTAGGGTCAGCGTCACCCTCGTAGTTTAAAACTTCTTGAGTTGACAATTAAAATAGAGATGAATTTGGCCTTGTGTCTTCAGAAAATATTAACTGCTGTTATTGCAATTTTGGTTACAGATCCCTAGGCAAAGCAATTGGCAGTTTTAAAGGTCCCCACTATAATTTGTCTAATAAATTCACTTAGTGAGACCGTATGTAGGGATCCAGTGTGCTGTAGCCTCGTGGTTAGGAAGAATCCAATCAAAGAGCCACAACCAGCGGGGATTTTGCCTATTAAATATTCCCAGGCTGCTGACTGAACAGCAGTTGTGTTCAGCACTGAAGCAAATCATATTTCTCCTTGCATAAGAGAGACAAGTTTGGGAAAGCATCATGATTTGTGTGTTAGTCTGACTTTAATTTCCTGTCAGCCACATACTTGTGACACACACCTGGGGAGCTGAGGTCAACATCTGAAGCACGGGGGAATGTGTCAGAGCACCAGCATCCCAGTGATCTCAGAAGATTGCTTAAGTGCCTGGTGTTTGTTTGGAGAACAGGCCCAGGTCTTCAACACCAAGTGCACAGGATCATCTGTCACGGATGAAAAGGTTGTAAACCCCACTATAGTTACTGATTTTTACTACCAAAAAATCCACCAAAATCATATTTTGATTTTCTTGTTCTGCAGCGTTCTGCTGCGTACTAGTCTCTGCTGTGACACGCAGTCCGTCTATGAGATGTATCTTTATAAATAGCTGTACTAGTCCGTAGTGTTGCCTAGTCAGCAAACCCATGTACAGTTTGTCAGAACTCTGTTACTGACCGGCAGCTGCCTTCTGCCAGAAAGTCACGCTGAGCTCCTCTTCCCCCTCAGCCACAGAAAGTCACTTTAACCCTACATGTTGGTATTCGTTTGGTGACACGGCAAGCCCATGGTCTGGGTGTACCCCACCTTGCACTAAGCATTTGGCCGAGATGTCCACGGTCTCCCACTTGTTCAGTGGAAAGACGCAGCACCTCCAGGAGGGGCGGTTCAGAGCGGTGTAACTGCACAGGGGAACAGGCTGGCAATGCTGGTAAGTAGGAGCCTCAATTAGATGACGTAGGTCTTGGCCTAAAAACATGTATTTAAATCCTCTAGACTTGAGACTCCTTAATCTACTATAATCACCGTCTCTGTCAAGTATAAGGGAATAGCACAGCTCAGCAGTATCCTCAGCTCTGCCCCACAAGAAACTGTGTTTCTCAGCAGCAATCCTGAATTGTAAATGAAGCCCCCCAAGAGCAGACTGAGGAGAGAAAGGGGAGGCAGCTGTGAGGTGCCTGTGGCCCCAGTGTCAGCACCATCTGGTTCTGCGCTTGATTTTGAGGTTGTGGAAAGCAGTGTGCAGCTGCACGGCCCTCCCTTCCTCTGCGTCTCCATCACATCTAAATGTGGTCCGGCTCCTGAAATGCAGTGCTTTTAGATGTGCAGGCTAGTAATTAACCTTGAGCACAGACCCAGAGTTTGATGATTTTACCCCTAACTTCTTGCGTATACATTTCAGAGTAAACTACATAAATTGTTTCTATGAAAAATGCTAATTGCTTCCCAAGAAGTTGCCACTTCCAGTCCAACACATACACTCCTTCTAGCCTTGACCCATTTCCTTGTGCTGTACAGTGCCTAGAATGTGTTTGCTTGTCCTGCTGGCTCCTGACTCTGGTGAGCTGTGGCTCTCCCGTCCCTTGCTCTCTCAGAGGAGCAGCAACTCGCTCCATGCCTGAAGGACAGGAGGACTCTGCTAGGGGGAGTGCCTGGCTGAGGCTGGCCCCTGTGCCCTCTGCAGGCCCCTTACACAGGGTGAGCTAAGCCTGATCTCCCGCACTGGAGAAGCACGGGCTATTCTCCCTTCTCTTTATTCCCCCTGGCAAAGCTCAGAAGATTGCCAGGGAAGCAATGGAGACTCCCATTAAGCAACAGCAGTGTTTAGGTGAGCTGGATGATGCAGGTAGCAACGTTTCAGGAGGGTGCTTATCTAGTGCTGCAGGTAGGCTAAGCCTGGGTCTCTGCCCAGAGGACGTGTTCCGCATTGCCTCGTCATGGCTGCCCAGAGCTGAGGAGCTTGCTCATGTCATAAATAGCTCTTGGCCTTTAATCTCAAGGGACCTTGCGTTAGGATTAAAACGATTGTATGTTTGATGGAAAGGCTTTTGTACATAGTTAATGTGTGTTTGTTTTATTGCTGATCTTGTTGCACTTTCTGAGTAAGCCTCATCGAAGTAGATAATTATATTAAAGGAGATCCATTACAGGTTATGGCATTTCTTGTTAAAGCTTAACGTAGAAAATATTATACTCTGTATTGCAGACAGCTACACTAAATAATGTGTGTGCAGCATAGTAAGATTACTGGCTAGTTCTGTCTTTCAGTCTTAAAATAGTCCAAACCTCCTGAATTCAACGTAGACCAATTTTGCACATGTGACACTGGGGAGGCATCGACTTCTTGGTGTGCTTGTGGCACACTTCCTCCTGCGGTGGCATTGAACCTCCTCCCCCAGGCTCTAGCAGAACAGCTCCCTTGTGTAAATGAATGTTACTCTGCCTGTCTCTCCTCTTGCTTTGTCTGCAGGCGAGCTGATACCGATGGCTCCTCCCGTCCAGACAGCCCTCCACTCTTGCTTGATATATGATTTGTCCCGTCTTGCCGGCCGTTTGCTTTACTTCCTGTCTCTTTACTTTTCCAGGATGGTGTAAACAATGACTTCTTTTTGTAAGAAGCAAACGCTTAATTTCTTTCTGAATTTTGCTCTGTATGTTAATGCCCTACTTCATATGAGCCAAAACATCTGCCTTTGGTTTCACAGTCTGTAAATGGTTCCTGGTGTTGACCTTTGAGCACAGCGAGTCGATTCCCGAAACCATGGTCATTGCTGAGCATCGCATACACCTGCTGTAAACATGTTATGCTGCATTTCTGAACCTGAAATAAACTGTAACTCTTGATGGGCTTTTATTATTGCTTTCTGGATGCGCATGAGCGGTCTCCAGTCTCACACCATAATCTCAGCCTCGGCACTCTGCCTCCGTGGGGCCTGCAGTGAGGATTTACCAGAGATGCGTGCTGCAGTTCAGTTCACTAGAGGTGTCATGGAAAGGGCAGGTGGCAGAGAAGTAGCCCATGGGAAGCATTCAGCCTGCTGCCCTGCGAGGGGCTCGGAGTGCCCTGCGGAGTGCTGTGGAGGTGTTTTGCTGAGTGAATTTTTTTCAAGCAGTACCTGCTGTTTGTTTCATTGCTGGGAGAAGCAGGTTTGGGGGGAGATGGGAAGGACAGGCACAGGGCCAGACTGAGTCCTCAGGAGCTGGAGTAAAACTGTGCATGTGTATGTGTCCTGCTTGGAAGGGATTTCCCCCTAAAGCGGTTGTGTATGAGCATGCAGCTGCCTCAAAATATCTTGCTTACTCAGTTCCTCCTTCAGATTACTGTGAGCCAAGTAACTGGAGACGGTGCTCGGAGGAGATGGCCTGCATGGCACAGCAAGTATAACAGCACAACAGCAGGGGGCACTTCTCCTCCAAGCAACAGTCACTGTGCTGCTCCTTAGGTTTTGGGAAGGGGGGAACAAATGGGATGAGCGAAGCAGTACCGTCCACGTTTATTCACAGCAAATTTGCTGTAACGCTTGGGAACATTTTTTTTATGAGCCTCTAATGGCCATGCCCGAGCAGCCTGTGCAGTCTCCCTCGGTCAACAGCCATCTCACACACCTGTCCCTCTGTCTGCAGTACATTTTGTACCCCCGCCTGAGTTGCTTCCTGGCCTGCTGGCCAGCAACACATCGGTGCTGTACGCTGGGCAATGGGATGAGCAGCTGCTCTCCTGTAACCAGGGCACTGAGCCATCCACTGCCAAGGGTCTCTCCTGCTCGTTTTGGCAGATTCATTGCGCTACCATCACCCAACTGTTTAACCTCCCCAGCAGTATCACCTCCAGATACCCCAGCACTCAGATCCCTCTTCTTAGATCACTCCCGATTCCATCAGAATCTCACTTGAAAAAGATGTACTCCAATAAGAGCGTTTGAAAGCAGATAGCAGTGTAGATTTTGAGGCTGGCTGGGGAAAAGCTCTTCTGGAGGATATTATTTCCTCCAAGAAAATGAGAAAGCCTCTGACCGGCAACACACTTGTGATGTGATTGTCCTAGCTCTCTGGCGCCAGAGCGTCAGATGGGAAGCGGTGAGGATGAAAGCAGAGGCTGTGCTGATAGCCAGCTGATTCTAATCTTGTTCTTGCTCTTTTCCTCACTGTGCATGTTCTGTGCCTTTTTCTCTTAACTCATTTTATTAAGATAATTTTGTATATAAGTCATTTTATTGCATCGTGACCTTTTGTTTTAAATCTCTTTTCCCCCTCCCCATGGATTTTGGGTTATTTTTTGTCTTTTCCCTAGGCGACCTCCTCCAGCTGTTCCAGGAAGATCATCCTAACACACACTTTTTTCTGTTTTTGTTACATGCAGTCTGTCTTCTTTTTGTCCAAAATTATCTTTAATTTGCACTAGTCTATTTGTAAATGAAAGATTTTATTTTCGGATGTCAATGATAAGCTTGGATATAAAGAAAATAAATTTCTGGCTACAAAATGGATGTGTGCTGGTTTTCTGTTGAAGGGTCTACCTACTCTTTCTCAAATGTAGCCATTAATGCTCCATGAAAGCCTAGGCTCTGGGGAGACTCCCACCCTGCAATGTGCTGGAGGGAGGGACGCACCACGTCTGAGTTCATTAACCACAGGCAGGAACTGCTCTGCGTAAATGCCTTTCACTTAGCATTAGCAGGAAGAAGAACTTCCAGCTTCTTGAATAAGGAAGCCTTCTGCAAAAGGCTCCTAGAAGATGTCTGGTGCACCAGCAGCAGCACCTGACCATGTCCTGAGTGGAAAGTCAAAGAAGATTGCAGCACTCTGTCCGCCTATGAATCTGTGCAATTATAGATGCATCGCAGCTGCTCTGACCACTTTTTTTCAAACTAAACCTCTGCATTCTGTGCAAGCTGACCTCACTGGAGCATCTCAGCTCAAACAGCTGTAAGTAGCCACCTCTGGATTACAAACGGCTGACCCTGTGGCACTGAGTGAAAGATAAAATCTGGGATTTAATGTTCAGAAGATGTGCTTGTCTTGGGTGCCAGAGAAGTATCCAAAGAAAAAGTCTAAAAAAGAGGTAAATCATATGGTTTTATTGATTTTTTTTTCCCTCATGTGAAAACAATGAAGGCCTATCTCACAAACCATACAGATAAATCAGAGGGATCTGCACGGACCTGAACTGCCGGTGCAACGCAGCATCAGGACTCCAGCCTGTTGTTTGAGAGGCAGGACCGAGACATTTCTTTGTACTAGGAAGGTTACAGTGAGAGAGAGCTGCCTTGGTGCTGCTCTCAGGGCAGGAGAGCAGGGGAGATCCGTATCGTGTGTTGAAGGGGCCTGACAACACACAGGCTGAGCTCAGTTTCAAGCCAGGTCTGGCACAGTGCTGCTGAGTTGGGGCAGTTCCTCCTCTTGCAGCTGATTCAGGTCCCTGCTGACATCTCCTGTATCCAGGGAGCTGCTGCCCTGTCTCCCTGTGCTGGTAAATGCCAGACTCTGAGTTTGCTCAAATGATAGGGGGGTGCAAGTACAGAGAGCTGTAAACTTGTACAGGTTTTTGTTTTAATCTCACTTAAACTTTGTCTTTTGATAGAGTATGAGAGAAGAAACAACAAAGATATTATCAGGAAGGAGGAAAAAATATCCACCAAGTACAGCATCTCTTGGGAGACAGAGATAAGTAATCACAGCTGCTAGACTTTTGAATCGTGTGTGCTAAACTAGGAACTGCAGGGGCTGGAAGGAGTACAGTGATGGGCAATGTGCTTCCCAGCACCCTGGCAAAAAGGAGGAATGGAGGGGTCCTAATGGTCTTGTGAACACAACTGCCAGAAGTTTGGGATGGGGAGTGGAGCTTGAATGGGCTTACCTCACAGCATCTCTCATCAGTGGAAACAGCGGCCATCAGATAGAGCCAAAAAGCCCTCAGCAGTGTTCATGAATTGTGCGCTCTCAGAGCCACAGAAGAGATGGCATTTCTACCCAGCGGGCTCTGCAGGAGGCAGGAGGTTCTGGCCTTGCTTCAGCGCCCAGGTAAGAGGGAATGGGGCCAGGCTGAATCTCACAAGATACTTTTTTTTTTTTTTTTTTTCCCCCAGGTTTTTCAATAATCTGTTCTGGGGGCAGCTCTCACTGCTTTCCCTCTACGGTACGGTGGTACAGAGAGAGGAAGCAACAACAGATAGAAGGTGGCTGATATTTTAGTTCTATGGCCTTACCTACTGCACCTCAGAAACTGCTGCTGCCCTCCTGTCTGCCAGCTAACCTCAATGCACCAGGCTGGAAGGCACAAACTTCTCTTGGGGGGCATTTTATGGTGTTCAGAAGTATTTGATAAAAAATACTGTTGGAGATAGGATTCTGAACATCATGGTTTTCAGGTAGCTATTCCTAAAAGCAAGGTAGTAGAAGGTATTGGTGGTGACTGTAAGTGCCTTTGTGCTGTGAAACCTTGGCACATGCTTTGGCACCAGCTCGTGAGGTGACTTTCTGAAGAAGCTGTTTAACCTTGTCTGTGCTGTTTCCATCCTGCAATGGCCCATGTTCTGTGGGCAGGTTCAGAAGGTGGATGGTGCTGCACCCCAGCTGGTGGCGTTGTGTGTCCTAGGCTGCTTCTCAGCGGATGATTTCAGGCCAAAACCCTGTTTTGGTTTCCTGATCACTCAGACTAATGCTGTTGCCTCTCACAGCATGAAGCTATGTGCAGAGAGGAGACCAGCAATTAGTGTGGGAATTGAAGAGATAAAAAGATCTTACCTTCAAAGACTAATGCTTGACTGTTTCCAGGCTCCCCAGATGCCATCCTCCCACATGGAGGGGGGGTGGAGGCCCCTGGCAGCGTGCTGCCGCTGCTGTGGGCGGCTGACACTTGCCTTTCCCTGCTGCAGATGCTGTAGATGGAGATTCCAGACGGCACGCGTCAGCAACTCCCCCAGGAGCAGGGCTTACCCCTGGCGAGTTTACAATGACCTGCATTTGGGCCAGATTCAAATCAAAAGGAAACGTCCCACCGTGGCACTGTATCTCAGTGGACTTGGGAATGGCAACTCAAGAGAAAGAAACTGCACTTGCTTTTAACGCGAAGTAATGTTTAACTCTTTGGGG
The DNA here is from genome assembly GCA_013399715.1 of Alectura lathami. Lineage (NCBI taxonomy): Eukaryota > Metazoa > Chordata > Aves > Galliformes > Megapodiidae > Alectura > Alectura lathami. Next base: position 98,755 of record VXAV01003171.1, read on the forward strand.
TTGATTGACAGTGACTCAGTTGCATGCAGACCAAGATGTACCTATTTCTTTGCTTGGTCTGATGGTGGGCACCAGCACAGCCACAGAACGGTATGCTCAGGCAGCAAGTGCTCAGAGGGCATCCAGCTGCAGCACTGAGCTGAACACAGAGTTATGACAAAGGTTTGTTCTGTAGAGCACATTCTGACCTCAGGCATAAAGACATACTCATTACGGCCATTTATTCCAGCAGCGTTGCAGTGCATGCAGGCTAAGGAGGCGCTGAAGGGAAGGAGCTGGGCAGAGCAGAGAGGCTTGTGGCAGTGGAAGGAGATGGAGCTGCCTGCAGCAAGCTGTGCAGGACAAATCCTGCTTCCTGCCTGGAGCCAGGAGGATGTGGCCTGCTGGACCAAACAAAGCCCAGGGATCTGGCCCAAATGCAGGTGATTTTAAGCTGCCAGGGATAAGCCCACTGGGTTCCACCTGTGGCTGAGGTGATTGTGGCACAGGTGCTGCATGCCACAGCTGGCCTGCACTTGCCCAACAGGTCTCCATCAGTGTGAAGCACTGTCTCCTACTCCTTCTGGACATGACCATTCCCCATCAGAGCAGGGAACCTGGATGTCCCCGTGTGGAGCTGGACTGCTGTGCACCGAGCAGCGCTGGGACAGCAGCTCCAGAGACGCAGAGAGCTCTAGCAAAGGTAAGAGCAGAGCCTCTGGATCATCCTGAGTCCCGCTCGGGGTCTGCGATAAAGTTTTGCTGGGGTAGCAACCCAGAGATGCTGGTTCTTCGTTAGTCCTTGTGTTTCTAGCTCCCTTACTGCCCTATTGTATTAAGGCTTGTCTGTGCCTTCCCCCCCCACACCGCCCCATATCGTTTTGTCAGTGTTACCCTGGATATTGCATATTCCAAATGGAGTCAGGCCTGTGCTACACCTGAGGTGCACCAGCAATTGATAACCACAAAGGGTTATGGGTGCAGGGAGACAGAGGTGTGTTTGTGCAGCAGCAGCTTCAAGTGAACCTGTCTGCAGACAGCATGGCCCGTGCCAAGACGGACTTTAACTGCAGGAGCCAAGCAGGCTAGATTTGATTCCCTTCTTTCACAAACTATTATTTAACTTCTCAAATTTTGCACCAAGCCCAGTGACACTGTGCCTTACCGATGGACTTTGTGAATCTGCTTTGGATGGCAGTGTGAGCCCAATGCGGGATGGGGCATCCCGGTCACTGGCAGCTGACTGACTTTCTTGGAATCCTGCCGGTAAAGAAATGATCTTCTTTCAGAAGAACTGAAAAATGGGATGTTGATTGTGAGCATCTGGCTACTCCGCACTCCCTGCAAGCCTGGAGCACATACCCTAAACCTCTGCAGGTTTTCTTTAATTAAAAACAAAATGAGATGTAGTCATCACCATGACAACAGCAGCAACATTTAAAACTTGGCAAGTGTCACAACAAAGCACTGGAGGTGTTGGAGGCTCTGCCGTGGGTTGCTCATTTCCTAGGGAGCTCAAGGAGCCAGCGCCTGCTCGCTGGGATGAGACACCCGTGCTCACGCTCGATGGGTTCATCGTAATCTTCCACCATCCCAGAGCATGCATGCAAAGACGCTGCTGCATCTTGCTGGAGAACGGGATGGTACAAACATCTCCATGCACTGCCTCCACAGCAGGAGGGACCTGACTGTGTCCTTTACATGGAAAGGAGCAGTGCCTGCTCTTGCCTTAATGCCAGGGAGAAACACAGTAGGAACAAGACCTGCCAGCTGAGCTGCTGCGGCGCCGTGGCCTGCAGAGGTGCTGGTGGTCTCAGATGCCCGTGGGGGTGTGACTGTGCATGCAGGACATGCGTGAGTGTACTCAGGGGTCCCCTCTGCTCTCGTGCCTCCCACTCAGCGCCAGGAATGCTCTGGTGGGACCAGGAAGCCTGGGGCACTTCTCCTTTGCTGAAGTGCACGCTCTGCTGGTACCACCTGCCTCTGGAAAACATCACGGCAGGGCTGGTTCTCCCCAGGCTGGCCTCCAGCCTGACTTGTTTGCTGGGAGTGCCATCTGTTGCGGTGTGTGTGGAGCCACACACATGGTGCCGGACAGGACCAGCCTGGGTCCCATCACCGTTACAGCACCCCAGGGCCGGGCTGGGTGGCCACTGGGTGCCCAGTGCTTTGCTGAGCTGGGGCATCGCCCCTCCACAGAGGAGCAGAGGGATCCTGCTCTGTGCCTCTGGCTCGATGGCCATGGCTGGACAAAAATACCGCCGTGGGTCTCTCAGCACCAGCCCCTCACCTGCAGCCCAGAGCGGTCACAGAACACACACAGACATGGTCCCCGCTGCGGTGCGAGAGGCTTTATTGGGCTGGGCCTCCCCCCAAGGCAGTACCCCTGAAAGGTCTCTCACAGCAGAGTGTCCCCTTGCTCCCCAGCCAGGCCTACATGAGGAACCTGGAGAGGTCCTCCTTGATTTCAGCCTCATCCCAAGGCCCGTGGATGTTGTCCTTGAGCTGCTGAAGCCGGATGAGGCAGTAAGGGCAGAGGCAGGAGATGGAGAGCAGCAGCGAGGCGAAGAGCACGGCACCCACGCTGGAGACGCTCGCCAGCCCCGCGAGGGCCACCAGTGCAAAGAGCACAGTCACCCCCACGTAGCAGCGGGGAGTCTGGGCCTTCAGCTTCTTCTGCAGCATGGGCCAGAGGGCGAAGATCTGCATGGCGAAGGTGACCATGACAAAGGCGTGGAGGGACCGAGGCAGGCGGGAGGCCAGGCACACGGAGGCAAAGATGGCCATGTTGAGGGACAGCGTGCTGGACACAATGGCGGCGTTGGCACCGTAGTCAAAGAAGATGAGGTGGCCGAGGAGCATGAAGGCCGACATGGCGTAGATGGTGTCTGTGCTGATGGACTCCGTCAGCGTCTTCAGCACCGGTGAGAAGCCGTAGGTGAAGGCGCTGAACACCAGCGTGCTCTTCAGGTCAGCCCACCGCGTCCGCCCGCTCTCCCGCCGCCCGACCCCGGCATCGATGGCATCAAAGAGGACGTAGCCGAGCAGGGAGGAGAGCAGAGCTGCCCCAAAAAGCCCCTGCGGGCTCAGCAGCCCGGCGTCCATGTACCACCAGGTGACGACGAAGACGCAGACACTGCAGAGCTGCTGCACCACCGCCCCTGACTCGAAGACCACGGCCCAGTACTGGTACTGCCGGGCATGGATGTTCTTCCGCAGCTCCTCCAGGAACCGCTGGTCCACGTAGTTATCGGGGAAGGGCTGCCGCTCGTACAGCACCTTCTGCCAGCGCTGCCGGGGACTCGTCTCCACCTGGGCGCAGACCATCCTCCTTCGCCTGGACAAAGGGGTGCTGCAGGGGTGATGTCGGGGGCCAGCATGCGGCCCTGCTCCTCCCCTCGCAGCCTGACGGCGCTCCAAGGGACCTAGGAAAGAGGAAGGTGCGGGTTAACCGTGGCGTAGGGTCTCCCCCTGGGGTCTGACCCAGCCACAGGGCTCACGCAGCCCCCCAGGCCAAAAAGCAGGACACACAAAGCAAGCGCGGCGCCGGCGGGGCCCCTCCTCCCCCCCAGCCCGCGACCGATCCCCAAGGCCCGCCCTGCGCCAGCCGCGGGGACGGGCCGC
>VXAV01003172.1:2633-13782 GCA_013399715.1 Alectura lathami
GAGCCAAGAGCAGAGCACTGATCTGGCTTTGATAATAGCATTAGCACAGACTGAGACGTTCAACTGAGCCACCTCACAATTCTATTTGACACAGAGTGACGCAGTTATTGATACATTTCATCTGATTAAGTACAAAATAATAAAACAGAAAATATGGAAAAAAATGACTTTGGGATTTTTTTTAAGAGAAAACTTCTAAACCTTCCATAACTCTATTGCTGTTAGCCGTTTATGCTTAAATGTGTTTGCCTTTATTAAACTTCCATGACCACTTTTAGTTGTATTTTAGTTGTGTATAATTAAAAATATGTTTGCCTTTGTTCCTCTGCTACTTTCACTACCCCTCAGAAAGGGATAACACTAGATATTTTAATAATTTTTTCTTTGGAAAACATTATTTTTGTAACTATGATTGTGATTCTGAAGAAGTGTTAAGAACTTCCCCGATATTTACATAGCTACAGGATAAGCACTGGAAATAATTCAGTTAGAGGCATGTATGGATGCAGAATTCCTGGAATAGAAACCACAATGGTAATGAGAGCTGGGGCTGTGAAAAAGGGAATTCCCTGATGCCGTATGTTGCTTCAGAAACTTTGGGAGATGCTGTTGCTTCAGCCTATTACGCTGTTAAAAGTCACTTTGCCTCTCGAAATGAACGCTCAGGGATACTATTTTATTGTTCAATAAATTCTTAGGTTAGAAAATGTTCCTAGCTTCCATGACGCTCTGCAATCTTTTGCTATGGAGAAGGTGACTTAATCGTTAGATGCATTAATGCTTCAGGTTGTGATTTTTTCAAGCATGTATGTTACGAATGTGTTTATCAAAGATAAATTGACAGTACGTGTCATATATTACAGTGAGCACCATGCAAACTTTGGCTAAAGAAAAATCCCAGCAGCATAAAATAGTGAAAATGCATTGAATTACAGGAGAACAGGACTTTGGGAAGTCAGATCCTCTACACTGCTATACTGTGAACCGGATCTGCCATGCTATTGTAAAAGTCCTTTGTCCAGCCTGGTCTTTAGCATGCCAGATGATGGAGACTGCACAGCCTGTTGCCTTAGATACTGTGATGCTTGTGTGTTGTTTTTTTTTTTTTTTTTTTTTTTTTTTTGTAGAAACACTTATTCTCCAGTGGTAGCCTTTAGCAGATACCATCTGTATTTTCAGCTACTGTTACTTCCTCACTCAGTTATTCCTTCTCAGCTCAGCTGCACATCTTCGATTCCTTTACACTCAGACCCCTCGGCTGCAGCTTGGAAATGAGTCCAGTAAATTTACTCTGCAAACACTGGTTATGTACCAGTTCCAGCTTTTGATAGAATAATGGGTATACATCATATTCGCAGATTGTGAACTCATTAAAAGGATGGTCAGGCATGCGTCCTTTCACTTGAATATCTGCCGATGAACATGTCTGATTGCAGCCATCAGTCAAAAATTATGTGGGTTAGGGACACTCTTGGGAGGATTTTATGCCCATAAAATAAATTGGTACTTTGTAATATATATGATCCTTCTCTCATAAACTTTATGTAATTTTAAATGAATTTCCAATTAATTGCAGCATGATGAAATTTCAGCGTGCTGTATATGAAAATGAACTTAACAACATCCATGAAAATTTAGGCTTCTCAAATAAAGAAGTCAATCCAATGCTGTTCCTCATCAGTGAAACTGAAATGATTTTTGGCAGCTGAAAAATCTCATCAGGAAATGGTTTAGTAGAGGTGTGGGTATATATGAGCATGAATGTAACACAAGGGGAAGAGAAAAAAGCATGCAAAACAAGAACAGTATGGATTGCTCATCCAGGTGATCATAATAAAATGGGGGCTTTTAATTGTTGCAAACTGGAGAACAGAAAATGGTTCTTCCCTTGTCAATGACTTTATACCTGCCACCTGTATGATGATCTTCACACTTCACCTTGGAGCTGTGGCGTGTACATGACTGCAGTGGTGGGGCTGGCCAGGACAGCTCAGCAAGAGCTGCTGTGTAGTTGCTGGGTGCAGTAGGTTCTCTGATTGTGGTGTGTTGTTGTGGTGCTGGCCTCAGTGCCTGTGTGTACTTTGTGCCCTGTGAAAGTGGCAGATAATGTTTGAAAGGATTTTATTGAGGGTTATGGTGTTTTGGAGGTAGACTGTACTCAGATTAGGAGCTGACCCTGCTTCTTACACCACTTAGCAATCTCATCAAGTGTATTGCTTAAGGGTGTTTAATTTGCCTCTCCCCTTAAGCTTTGCCACATTGTTCCACTGGTGTAACAGTGCCCTGCTCTTTACAACATCCGAAAAGCAGCTACTAAGAATTTTATTTCCTCCATGCTGTGTTTTAACATGTTTTAACACTTGTCATTTTGTTCTCTGCTTCCAGAAGGAAAGGCAAAGATCCTCTTATTTGCATAATTTCATGAGTAATCAAAAAGAACACATCACGGAGGAGGATCCAAGAATTAAAATGTATTATTGGTTTAATTAATGCTTTAACAGTCTAATCAAAACATAATAACCATTGATTTTTATTCCAGTTGCAACAATGCTAATACAGTTTGTGTAGATGCTCATTAGTAATGCAATGAGATCAGTGTATCTGCAAGTATCAGCTCTATCTTACTTTAATTTCTCACCTCTCTGGTGACCCCTAGTCCGGGGTCCAAGGGCGTTTCTTCATCAGGCATTTTTTAGCGAGTTGTCAGCATCCCAGTTCTTCTTCAGGAATGAGTGGCCAGGGAGGATTTCCTCCCTGATACTGAATTTGCTCACGGTTATTTTTCTGTTTCAACCTCATGTTTGGTAATCCACTTTTTGCTTCTGTTTTGATACATGAGGCTGTTTGTAGCACGATTGCTCAGGTTTGTTTGTTTTTCCTTGTATGGTATTATTTATTATGGGGAAGGAGAATCACACAAGTGAAGAGCTAAGGAGGAGTTAAGCTTAAAAAGTGGAATGGTAACCAGCTAATACAAGCTGAAAATCTAAGGTCAAACATCTATTCTCAGACTAATTCTTCTCTTTTAGGTTGGAGAAGCTAGGTAAGAGTTACCTGATCCTAGAGCACGTTGCAGCGAAAGTTTCTGAAAGCTTCNCTATGATTACACAGAGGGTAAATCAGCCTGGGGAAGCAGAACAACTTCATTAGAACCAATGAAGTTGGTCTCCTCCCTGGCAGTGTTCAAGGCCAGGCTGGATGGGGCTTTGAACAACCTGGTCTAGTGGGAGGTGTCCCTGCCCATGGCAGGGGGGTTGGAACTCGATGGTCATTGAGGTCCCTTCCAAACCAAACCATTCTAGGATTTTATGAAAAATACATTGTTTGAGGTGACAGATGTTTGATTATTTAATTGTATCAGTGTTTCATGACATTAAAAGATGGAGAATATGAAAATCCACTATTAACAATTTGGATTGAAGGGACTATATCTAGACTTTTGAACTGGTCCTCTGTCTGCTTGAGGCCCAATGCTTGTTAATGACCTCATTCCTCACTGTCCTTATCCTTAAGGTACTGAAAAGTCCTAGGGTTTTCCTAACTCCTGACATCATGTTTTGATACCTTTTTATCTTCGTTCTGACAAATGTTTAATTCACTTTTTCTTTAATTAGTAGTTATTCTGCCCATTTACGTTAATTTTTTCACTTGACTGTTGCTTCAGTACTGCTGCTATCAGTGAGAGAGATGCTTCAACAAATAAAAGCAATTTACATTGTATGTATAAGGAGTTGTGTACAGATTTGCTGAAACTCTGAAGAAATAGTCAGTGAGATGACACATTTCTGTATATCTCGGTGATTAAACCTGAAATCAGATTCATAATTTTGTAAGGAATTATGAACATGTTTAAGTTTTAGTACCCTAACACTGTGTTCTGGCATTGGGTCACACTGGAGAGCCAGAATTATATTAATATATTCAGAATATATTAATATATTCCATAATGCATATATTCATTATGAAGAATGTTTGTAAGAAATATTTATAACATCACACTAAAGAATTCATCAGGAGGCAATCAAGAAATATTAGTGGCTGAGGAGTACATAAAAACAACAATGCAATTTATTTTAACCTTATCACAATAAACATCAGTAAATACCTTTTCAGCAAAACATAGACGTACCCTCATTGAAAAAGAGGGAACAATACAATGGCTAAAGAATGCTCGTTGAATTTGCTGTGTCTAATCTTGAGAACTGAAAATAAATTTAAGTGATCAGAGGTGTAGAATGCAGATGCATGTTTTATTAATGTCTTATTATGCATTCATACGTATGTCTGTACATACACAGAGGCAGTGGACTTTAACCTGCTGGCTCAACACTTTCTGCTTATACTTTAGTAGTACTTTGTGACTTTTTAACTTTTTGTTTTTTGAAGAGTCATATGGCGTTTATTAAAGAGAAAAAGAGTATACTGAAACATGGCTTTTCTTCCACAGCATAGTTTAGGCTTGTAAGAAGACAAACGGATACAGTAATGTGATACTGCTTGTACACATACACTTCTGAAATAAATTTATTTACCCTCATACATTTGCTGAGATCTCAGACACTGTGAAAAATCAGCCTTCTGGGACTTGTGACTTGTTAGAGATCTTTTAAGCCTAGACTCTACCAGACACTGCTGCTAGGTTTCCCTCTTCCTCCAGTTTGCTGTTCCCCTCATGTTGCCACACAGAGGATGAGATGATGCAGTCTTTAGTCACTTGACTCTCTGATGATTGGGATATTCTGGCATCGGTTATGCCTGTGTTATGGTGGGAGATGTAAATTGTCATAGTACCACTAGTACCACTCAAAGTGTGATAATTGTAGCTGCTTGAACGTGGAGTTCCTAGTGTCTATCAAGTGGGCTTCTGCTCTATGGAGATGCACAAGTATTCGAAAATCTAGATTTTGTTCTTGAAATATCTGTCAGCTTTTCTGTGAAGCCGAATTATAAATAACATGGACAATGAACATCTCCAACAAATACATTTCCAAATACTGTCAATTTTTAAAGTAAAACTAAAAATACTGTTGTTTGTCACAGAAACCTGTAAAGGCAGTTATCACATAACTGATTTTATTCTAAAATTCATATGAAGAAACAAATCTTGCCATCTGTACTCTGTGTAGGACACCTTTGCACTTGGTCTGCAATCTAACCTTCTTTGCTATCTTCAGTGATGTTGACCTTTAGATACTGTTATTTATCAGTATCGATATTACTGCATGCTTTAAGGAAAACACCACATGGAATACCTTGGAAAAAATCTGATTTTGCTTAGGATCTTTGGAGGTGTGTGTTACAGCATATAGATGACTGCAGAATATCTGCCTTTAACAACTACGTTGTACTTTTCACAGAGAGTGCAGATATGTCACATCTTTCTAGTGTTCAGTGGAGCAGAAAATCAGATGTCATCATCCCTGTCACGACTGAAGCAATTTAGCTGGAGCCATTCAGATGAAACGAGAAGGTTTTGAGGGTGGTGGCAGAGAGAGCAGCTGAGGTCTAATGTGTGTGAACTTGAGTCTGATGGTGAGACTGAGACCTGTGTATAACCAGGGAGAATCTGTCACGTTGCTTGGTAGTGTCGCTCTTTGGGTAGGAGTGAAACAAGGATAGTTCTCTAAGAACTATGTTGATATTTTGGAGGTTCAGAAGTATTGTGTTCAAGATTTATTCGGTGCAGTGAAAGAACATGTTTCAAAAACATTCAAATTAAAAAGAAAAACAACCCAGGCAGAAAAGATACTTCTGTGTAACTGGACCAGTTCTTGCCATGGTCGCGTTAGCTTCATTGTCCTGTGACTACTGTTGTGCTGTGCTCAGGTTTTGTGCCTCCTGTCCTTACAGAATCTTCCACTGCTCTGTTTGATTAAGGGACTAACATCTGCTCTGAGGTCTCTTTCTTCTTTTTGCATTACCCATGACTTAATCAATTTCGGACTATGACAAACATAACAGTGCAAAATAATTCATAGCATTGGCTATAAAATTAACAGCAATAATGTTTACATTATTGTTTTTGTAATTTATTTATGCATCTTGCCTAGCTAATAGCCAGATTGGACTATTAAAATGTTTACTTATGCTTCCTTCAACTTCATCTTTACAATTACGATCCTCACACAATTACTACAAGTAAATATCTTGTTTTAAAGCAAAAAAGAGGTGATTGTTACCCTGTTAGTTTATTTTCCAGTTGGATCTTGAATTCAAAATTAAATTAACTTGAACACATACTACTCATCTTTCCTGCCTCAGTTCAGTATTAATTCCTACACAATGAGCAGCTGAATTTATTTGCTTTGCACAGCAATCCTTATGTAAAGTTACAGGTGTTCCTTAAGGTGACCCTAGGACAAAGATTTTATTGCATAGTAAAAGTATTTCAGAACATTGTATGGTTTACTGAGTAATACTTATTTTTATTTAGGAAGCCAAATTTGCATTGTGTCTGGTTACGTTCTGCTATTAAAAGTTTTAAACAGTCACGGTAGGAAGCATTTCCCAGTAGCACAAGGAGTGAAGATGTAATTCACCTCAGAATCTCACTGATGCTGTTCTCATAATACCTTAAGTTATATAAAATAGTTTGAGAAATGTAATAATTATCATTAAGGATTTAGAGTTTTACCTATACTATCAGCTTTTCACACAGAACAAAGGAGATGTGGGGAAAAAAAGTAGGACTATTTCTTCATTGTTTTTGCCTGCTCTTAATAGGTATACAATTATATATTTATCTGTTAGCAGAAAAAAAAGAATATTGAGCATTTTTTTTTGTGCCTGAACGATAAATAAAACTAGTGACTTTTTTTAATAGAACATGGTTATTAACATTCTGTTATGACAGCTTGTTTTTTAACCGTCTGTTTTTATGACAACTCATATGGGAGAAACTTTTTGAAATCAAGAATATCTTTTGCTAGCATTGCATATTGTACTGGTAGGTTAATATTTATTAGTTACCAAGGATGTATGAGTTTGATCTCTGGTTCTGACTAGAGAATATCACATTGTTTTCACTGCTAAAATATGTAGAAGACCTTTCAGGGCACTACCCAAGCCCAGGAGTGTCAGGGGAGAGTGCTGGTTCATTTCCCTCTTTCCTGCCATAGACACAGGTGAGCAGTGTAGGATGAGTCTTTCTAATCTATCCATCCAGCTAATTTTCTCCTGTAGACTTTTCCTTTCTCATTGCTTCCACATAATTCTCTGGATGACAGCTTAAATATACATTATTTGTATCCCTTCAAAGCATTTCTGAAAAAGCTTTTTTAGTGGGTATTCTGCTTTCTTTAAGTTTCATCTGTGCCTTTCTGTTTTTTTCTATACCAGACAGGGTATATATTTGTCTTTAGATCTGGTCATAGTATATCCTCTAATCTGCCATCCCACCCAGCCATTCATCACTCACTGCGGAGATGTCATATCCCTGACAAGATCTGCCTGCCAAACCAGCCTTCATCACCCTTGTCACAGATCTCAAGGAAATGTTCTCATGATTTTTCATGTGGTGGTCCTCCATGATAATGCCTGTATGGTACAGCTCAATCCCTACAGCTTTAAGTATTGCAGAAAATTCTCCTTAATAGTTATAGCAACAAAATTCTTAGCAGCAATGAATGGTTACAGTTAAATAACTTGTATTTTTCTGTATATATGTAGCATTCAATTTTTCCAAATTGATGAGTGTCCTGCTTACCTTCTTCAATAGGTTAATATGTTGTTACAATCAGTATTTCTCAAAGAAAAGTCCCTATTGGTAGTGACTATGTGTATCTATTCGACTAATTTCAATCAGTTCATCATTTCCTATCAGAAAAAAAAAGTTCTAAAAGTTTAAACACATCTATTTTTATCTTTCCTTCTATTTTGTATACTGTTAGCTAGTTTATTATGTATGTAGTAATATCTGTTTATGTGTATTTAGTATTTAAGTTCTAAGAACACTACACATTAGACCCTTTGTTTTTTTTAAAGGGTATGCCATGCAGTATAGATTTTTCTTCTTAATCCTTATGTTTGGATAGGGTCCAGGGTTATGGAAATGCCTAAGGGAAAATCTCTTCTAAGAGTAAATTTCCCAATCACACTTCTGATCTTCTGTTGCTAATGATCTCATCTTGTTTGTTTGTATAATGTTTGCATTTTTTATGCAGCCCTTTGAAAGTGGGATGAAATTATTTTAGAAACCACAGTGCCATTACCTCATCCTTCTACAAATATGTTCTCAACTGTCACCTCCAGCCCTTCGCTGCCTCCAAACACTGCAGCGTGACAGTCTGTAGGCAGGTGGTAAGCTGAGATTTCCACCAGTATGCAAAATAGGTTGCTTTACTGAAACTGCAAATTCCTATTCCCTCATCAACATCTTGTTTTTGTTCTCATTTGATAACTTGATGGGGAGTTATCAGGAACAGATTTCGTCTGTTTGGCTTTTATTTGTTTTTGACTTCCGCACAGTGCTTAATGTAATGGAGACCGGATTTATGCCTGTACCCAAACTTAGTCTTAAAAATAGCATTGAACAGCTTTACCCTATGAGATTTACAGCCTCCAGAATAGTTAAACCTTTTCAGAGGTTTATTATGCTTTGTACTGTACTTCATATTATACCTTCTAAACCCAAAAGTCATATAGTTGAATTGAGTGCTTACCCTGTTAGGTACTTACATGCCTTCAGAACTCTGTCTCTTAGAAGCCAATGTCCAGTCAGCTGAGTTTAGGTTTAAGGTTAGTGTTTAGTACTATCATAAAAAAGCTTCTGAGCAGTAAAATATTTAGCATGTTTTTCTGGGAAACCAAAAAGATGTGATTCTGACCATTACAGAGGGAGATTCTGCACCAAAGTGACAACTGTATTCAGGATTCAGATGTGCACGTATCCATGGGCTGGACTCGGTGTTCAGAAAATAAACAGATGTCTACAAGGACTTCCTTCTAATCGGTTGTTGTTTCTGAACAGAGTTCGATGGTAGAAGAAAAATACTGTTAATATGTATTGAGGGTTTGTTGTCTCAAGCTCCTACTGTGATGACAGTGTAAAAATGAGGAAAAGTCCTTTCCTTTCTTTAAACCATGTTATTGAAGAACGTAGCAGGTGTTCATTGCTCAGATACTGCTGTTTGGTTGGGATTTTGCCTAACAGGAAAAGCAGAGGAGCAGAACCAAGGAAGGGGGTGGATAAATTCATGCTCACTGAGAAGTCATTTGTTTTCTTTGGCTTATTCCCCCTGGTTTCCTAATGGTGTTAGCAAAGAAGTATTTCTTGATCTGGGTATCTCTGGTGGAATCTGATTGCCAGAGAGCCGTTTCATCCTACAGATGAGACTATGTTGGCACAATAATGTGAGTCATTTATCAGTTGAATACTGTTGAATCTACTGCTAGAAGTTTATGATCCAGCCCTGGCCTTGTTTGGCTAGGCTTCAGAAGGTGTTTAATCATCTGTCTCCTGTTAATTTCAGTAAGACTTAAACGCTTAAATGTCTTTAAAGTCCAACACTAAATTTATTATTCCATAAACATGGTAGTTTTAGGGTGTATCTGTTAGCACTAATTTGTTTTTATTTCTTTTTAATTTAGGGCTTTCGCAGCAGGTTCTATGTTTATGCCTCTGGCATACAGTTGTCAGAGCTGCTGTCACACAAGTAAAAGTCTGCTACATTTCCATGATGTCTTTTGTTGACTTCATTCTGCAGTGCTTCTGATTTGGTTGTGTCAGCATAGTGCTTCTACTGACTCCTACATGCAGCTTTCTCAGACAATTCTCCTTTAATAAAAACAGGCTAATTTCTTCTGAAATGTTTACTTCCACATCCTTAGAATTTCTCTTTATGAAATGTTTTACATATGGTATGAGGAAGAGAAGATTAATAGAGGACAATAGGCAAAACCCAAAATGTAGTATGCATCACGAAGGTAAATCTGCATATTTTCCATTTCCTCTTGACAGACTGCCAGACAACTGCTTAGTTGTGACAAGTTATTCTTCCAAGGGTTTCAGTTAACTGAATGAATAATTATACCATTTTTGCTTGTGCATATTTGAGTCTGTCTTCATACTATAACAATAGCCTAGCCCTTAATTTGTGTACTGCAGTTTTAATTGATAAAGATGCTGGCTCTCACAGCACACATCTTCTGAAATACGTGGATTAATGCAGACTAAGTCACCACAGAGTTAGTGTCAGCAGCATCAATTTTGAGGCAGAAAATGTAGAAAGCAGAATGCAGAAGGAATAACGCATTATTTATATGATGATGTTCAAAAATCTGAATTTGTCTGTCAATGTGTAATTCAAAATATGTTAGTGAGTTCATAACATTTCTTAGTTTGATTACAGAATGATCTTTATGTTGACTGTTCTGAACTAGTAGTAACTATGTACATGGAGTCAAATACGTGTTTCTCAAAAGCTGAAATTGATTCTATGGAAAATTCCTTTCACATCCATTTGTATAATTTCAGTTATGAAAGTGTTTTTAAGCAGGATGTTGCTACTATCTGAATTACTGAGCCAGTCGTGTTCATTTTCTTGACATTGCTTAACTTTGATGCATGCGACTTTCCAGGACACACTAGCAAATACCACAGAGGTATTAAGCATGTAGCCTATGCTTAAACTCTGCTTATATGAAGGATATTATCTGACATAATTTCATAGAATCATAGAATGGCTTGGGTTGAAAGGGACTTCAAAGATCATTTAGTTCCAACCCCCCTGCCGTGGACAGGGCTGCCAGCCACTAGCTCACTAGATCAAACTGCCCAGGAACCCATCCAGCCTGGCCTTGAACACAGCCAGGGATGAGGCATCCACAGCTTCTCTGGGCAGCCTGTTCCAGGCCTCACCACTCTCTCAGGGAAGAATTTCTTCCTGATGTCCAACCTAAACCTTCCTTCTTTCAGTTTCAGCCCATTCCCCCTTGTCCTACCATTATCCACCTGTGTAAAAAGTCGGTCCCCCTCCTGCCTGTAAGCTCCTTTGAAGTATTGGAAGGCCGCAATGAGGTCTCCCCAGAGCCTTCTCTTTTCCAAGCTGAACAGTCCCAACTCCCTCAACCTTTCCTCATAGGAGAGGTGCTCCAGCCCTCTGATCATTTTGGTGGCCCTCCTCTGGACCTGCTCCAACAGCTCCACATC
>VXAV01003172.1:23456-37002 GCA_013399715.1 Alectura lathami
AAAAAGCTGACTGTTCAACTCTCGCTCTGAGGACAGAATAGGAGATGTTTTTATTCCTAGTAAGTTCTAGGACTGAGGAAGAAAAAGAGAGATTTTAATCCTTTGCAGAAACTCTGAAGAGACAGAAAAACTTCCAGCTGCATAGAGCACCTTCTCAAGAATATCATCAGCTTTGAGACAGGAAGGGATAAGTAATGAATATCTCACTGAGGGACCTACTGGTGACTTTGCCAATCAATTCATCTTTCTCCCCCTACTTATCTGTTCTGCACCGTACAATATATAACACAGCATTGATGTTTTCTCTTTAGATTAATCCAGGAGAGCACTTGCACATGTCTAAAAGTGCCTTTCTGAATGGACTTTAACACAGTAGAAGCTACAAAAATCTTTGCCAAAGAAATGCTTTCTGTTTTCAAACATCATAGAAATCCAGTTTCCTAGGATGTTAAATTCAAGGACACCTAGAGGTATGTTCAGAAATAAATACACTTGATATTCTTTGGTGGTTTTTGCATTCTCTGTGTTACAATCTGAGTAAATCTTTTTATGAGTCCTCTTTTTATGAAGTCTCATTCTCAGATGAAAGAAAACCAGAAATAAATAAAAAAATACCTTGACAACTTTCAAGTTGGTCTTTCATCTAACTGCTAGCATATTCGTATTACTACCTAAGCTGCTCTGGAAGTAAGAGGTGAGAAGGGAGAACTGTACTGAGTTCAGTAACTTAGTGAACTGCATACAGTAGTTCTAGCAATACAACAGCTGCCAACATCAAACCTACATCCCAGCCTACGCTAGCTGGCTAGCCTAGGCTAGCTCCACAAAGAAAGGTACATTTGATTTCAAAGATACATTTGGAAAGCCCTTAGCCTTTACAATTTTACCTACTGGCTTGCTTTTTTATTATTATTATTTTTCTCTAAATCTAATAAAATATGTTTAGTGTTGTATTTGTTTTAGTCCTCTTACAAACAATATTCTCTCAAAAGCAATAAAGAAATGCATATCTTTTAGCTACCATTGCTGTGACTTTAATTTTAATTTTAATTTAATCTATATTTCAGTAGATTGCTGTACTGAACATGCATCCTCAATCTTTTCTGTATTTTCTTTATATTCCACACATCTTTATATTGCTGACCTTGACTGACTGTTGTTTGTTACCATTTTTACTGAGGAAATAAAGACTCCATCAATTTTACTTCATATGGTACAGTAAATTTAATCATAAATGCTACTTTTTTTAGTGATTACTGTTGATATATATCTAGAATTACATGGAACAGTGTAGTGAGGAATTACTTGACAATCAAACTAGAATTACTTGGAACAGTGTATGGGTGCATTACTTGGCAATCAGAATTAAAGTTCTCCCTTGAAATCCTTGTGCCTGAGCAGATGATGTTGAAATACTTAGGAAGATCTGATATTTCTACTTGAAAACTTTTCTAGTTATTTAATACTCTTAATATTCTCCTTATAGCTTTCCTAATTTATACCACTCTAGCCATAGATCAGTGGATAGATGCAGTAGATAATTGTATTTCTTCCTAAACTGTAATCTGGAGACACCTTTGGCATACCTCTACAAGTTGCTGAGAGCTCTGTTAGCTCTATTTCAAGAGCTCTCAAAGTATTAACCAGGCAGTAGAAATCTGCTGTTTATATAAAGCGACAAATAGGAAATCCAAGTTTAGTTTTACTCAGTCTTTGCCCAGTTCAATTTTCTCCTCCTTAGTTTTAATGTTATTTGTTTTTTGTTGTTAGAAATATGTGTGTCTTCAGATCTTTAACTTCTTACCCATCTATATCATTACATTTTAGAAGGAAGTTTCTGAAGAATATAGGATTTATGCTATCGTGCTCTTCCTATGTCCTTCTCTAACTTTGTGATAACATTTAAATCTTTTGGGCAAGTTCAAGGAAATTTGACAGACACATATCTGAATAGTATTACATTCATAGGATAGGTCAGGTGTGAAGGGATGTCAGCAGGTCTCCAGTGCAACCTTCTGACCAAAGCAAGGCCAGCTATGGGGTCAGACCAGGTAATTCAGGGCTTACTTAGCTGGATCTTGAAAACCTCTAAAGAAAGAGATGGCATAACCCCTCAGGGCAGCCTGCTCAACTACTGCACTGTCCTCATGGTGAGAAAGTTTTCCTTTGGTCCAAACCTCCTGCTTCACCTTTTCCCATTTTTTCCTGTTGTCTCTCATCCTGTGAAAAGCCTAACAACATCCCATAGGTGCTGGGGAGCTGCTGTCTCTTGCTTTCAAAAACAGATCCAGTTCCCTCAGCCTCTTCTTACTTGGCATGTACTCCAGCCTGTGACCGACTTGACAGCCTTTTCTGAACACGTCCCACTATTCAATGTCTTTGCTGTTCAGAGGGAAAGGGGAGTAATCTGGACCCAGCGTTCTAGATGTGATCTAGAACTGAGTGCTGATTAAAGGGAATAATCACTTCCTTGTGTTTCCTCTATGTTTTGTAAAACGTGAGCTTGATAGTGGATGGTAGTCATTAGGACCAGCACCGAAAAAAAAAGGCTGTAGTATGTATTGAACTTTTAAAAGATGTTACATTTTTAAATGTGCCTAACTTGAAAAGACTGGCAGTAGGACATCTTCTGTTATGGGACATAGAATCACAGAATCTTTTGAGTTGGAAGGGACTTTTAAAGGCCATCTAGTCCAACTCCCCTGCAGTGAACAGGGACACCTACAGCTGGATCAGGTTGCTCAGAGCCCTGTCCAGCCTGACCTTGAAGGTCTCCAGGGACAGGGCATCCACCACCTCTCTGGGCAACCTGTGCCAGTGCTTCACCACCCTCATTGTAAAAAACCTTTTCCTTATATCCCGCCTAAATCTCCCCTATCTCAATTTGAAACCATTTCACTTAGTCCTATCACAGCAGACTCCACTGAAGAGTCTGTCCCCTTTTTTCTTTTAGCCCCCCTTTAGATACTGAAAGGCCGCTATCAGGTCTCCCCAGAGCCTTCTCTTCTCCAGGCTGAACAGCCCCAACTCTCTCAGCCTGTCCTCAAAGGGGAGGTGTTCCATCCCTTGGATCATTTTTGTGGCCCTTCTCTGGACGTGCTCCAGCAGGTCTGTGTCCCTCCTGTACTGAGAACTCCACATCTGGACGCAGCACTCCACGTGGGCTCTCACCAGCGCAGAGTAGAGGGCCAGGATCGCCTCCCTTGCCCTGATGGCCACACTTCTTAGATGCAGCCCAGGATGCGATTGGCTTTCTGGGCTGCAAGGGCACACTGCTGGCTCACGTCCAGCTTGTCATCCACCAGTACCCCCAAGTCCCTTTCGGCAGGGCTCTGATCAATCTTTTCATCCCCCAGCTTGTACTGATTGTGGGAGTTGCCATGACCCAGGTGCAAGACCTTGCATTTCACTTTGAAGCTCATGAGGTTCTCCTGGGCCCACTGTTCCAGCCTGCCTAGGTCCCTCTGTATGGCATCCCGTCCCTCAGACGTATTGACCGGACCACACAACTTGGTGTCATCTGCAAACTTGCTGGGGGTGCACTCAGTCCGCTGTCAATGTCGTTGACGAAGATATCGAAGAGTGTTGGACCCCTGAGTGACACCACTCGTCACTGATGTCCATCCAGACATAGAGCCATTGGCCACCACTCTCTGGATGCAATCTAGCAACCAGTTCCTCATCCATTGAAGAGTCCACCCATCAGATGGTGTCATTCCAGTTTAGAGAGAAGGATGTTATGGGGGACTGTGTCAAAGGCCTTCCTGAAGTCCAGGTAGATGCCATCAGTGGCTCTTCTCTTGTCCACCAATTCAGTTATGCCATCATAGAAGGCCACTAGGTTGGTCAGGCAGGACTTGCCCTTGGTGAAGCCATGCTGATTGTCTGGCATCACCTCTCTGTCTTCCATGTGCCTTAGCATAACTTCCAGGAGGATCTTCATGATCTTCCCTGGCACAGAGGTGAGGCTGACAGGTCGATAGTTCCCTGGGTCATCCTTTCTACCCTTCTTAAAAACGGGTGTCACATTGCCCTACTTCCAGTCACCAGGGACTTCACCTGACTGCAGTGACTTCTCAAATATCATAGAGAGTGACATTGTCACCTGCATCAGCCAATTCCCTCCGGACTCTGGGATGCATCTCATCAGGACCCATAGATTTATGGATATTCAGGTTCCTCAGGTGGTCTCAAACCTGATTCTCACTTACAGTGGGAGGGACATAGCTTCCCCAGTCCCCGCTTTTCAACCCATCTGCTCATGGGATGCATGAAGAGCAGTTGTTGTTGAAGACTGAAGCAAAAAAATTGTTGAACCCCGCAGCCTTCTCCTTGTCTGTTGTCACCATCCTGCCTATACTGCTCACTAAGGAAGGGGACACCTTCCTGATCTTTCCTTTTCCGGTTGATATACCTGTAGATGCCTTTCTTATTTTTCTTTGCACCCCTTGCCAGGTCCAGTTCCAGCTGGGCCTTGGCCTTCCTGACCCCTTTCCTACATAGCCTGGCAGCATGGAATCTAATTATAAGAGGAGAACTGTGAAAGAGCTGGTTTTATCAGTATGCATGTGTTGAGTAGTTCCACAACGCAATTGTGTGCTGTTTGTAAAACTAATTTTTTGTTTTCAATCTGTAGCATGACAAATTGATGCTTTCTGTTTCTGAGAAACAGTGAATGTTCCTTCTCACGCCTTTCATGATTTCACAGATCTCATTTATTTTTGATTTGTCTTTTAACATTCTCTCCCAACATTTGTTATAATAGCTACGTTTCTTGTCTGAGAGCCAGGGTAGTTCACCTTGAGTTAATACAGTTACAAAGCTTTTGGTCAGTCTGAATGTAGACAAAACAAGTTCAAATCTGCCTACAATCAATCACATACACTTATAGATTTGACCCACAGATTTTTTTACGGGTATTGAATTCATCACTGTCAGAAATATCGCCTTACATGTGTCTGCTATAATAGGTATTACTTCTTTATTCTCCCTAAGTCATCCTTACTAGCTGTGTCAGTGAATGAATATGTGTACGTACAGTGGAGAAATGTTGCCAAAAGAAGCATGTGGTTCTGGGTGAATGGAGTGAGTCATAGGCTGATTTTTCAGAGCCAATGGCTGGATGTGCTGTCATGATAAGCTATCCCCATTTCCTGTTAGCCACTGAGTGTTTCTACTTTTAAATAACTGATCTTTTAGGGTGTAGATTAGCTTTTCATGACAGGAAGCCTCTTAGGATGTTCTCTACTCACAGATCAACTTCACTGTAATTTTTCCAATTGTATTATTGAGCCATCTGCTTTCCCCTCCCACCAAAAAAAAAAAAAAAAAAAAAAAAATCCAATAGCACTACTTTCAGTTACAACTGAAACAGCTTAAATAGACAGAAACAGACTTAATGTGTATTTTCAGTATTTACTATTTTAAAAACACTTAGGGATGTTGTGTGATTTTAACAATGTTGTAGGCATTTGAGGTTCCAACTATGTAATTTTTAATTAGAGGAGCTCTTTTTAACATAAAGATGTCAGTGATTTAGGACTTGTTATTTTTTACCAGCACCTGCTTATTCTTTCTCATTCAGTACAAATGTTCTTCCATTCACCTAACTAGAAGCACATACAGAAAATATACTTTTCTCAGAATATTAGGTTAATCTTGCGATGTATATTATTGCATACAGGGAAGAGGCTGGTGAAATTCCCATTCTGGAAATCACTCCCATTACAGATCATTCTTTCAAAAATGCAAGACCTTGTAACAGCAGGTCATGCTTCTTTACTGAAATAATGCCAGTGCCGCAAACACTGGAATGTCCAAAGTCATATAGTTAAGGTGCAAGGTAGGCTCGCAGAAGTCCTTTCAGTGGGAGGCGTATGCTGACAGCAGAGAAAGGGATGTTTAGATTTCATTTTTTAGTAGGTTGGACAGGCTGACAAGCAGCACATTATTTTTTGATGCGTTTTGACATGTCTCTAAGTGTAGCAAAAGGATGTTTCTACTGTGGGATGCCTAATTTTAATGGGAAAACTATATTCATGACAAAAGTTTTGTAATAGATGTCAAGTATGTTGAAGTGAACTATAATTAACATCGTTTTATTGGCAATGTAAGAGTAAAGCAGGTAGTTTTGAAAAAGTAAGAGCTACTCATTCAGCTATTCTATTTTACGCTAAATCAGTGAGGAAGCAGAAAAAGAAGCTATTTCCCTCAAAAAAATCTGGCACTACTTCTAGAATTTTGCAGCTCCAAGTCTGGAGAGAGCTGAAGATCAATTTTCATGGGGAAAAAAAAAAATCTTTAAAAAATGTTAGAGATGCCTTTAGTCTCTGACACTTCTCTAGTTGCAACCTCTTTTGCATGACTGTGATATGCATATTCTCTTCCAATTAAGAGGGGTAAGATACATGTGTATTGTACAGAAGGAAGTGAGAGAGTGCTGTTACAGATGAAAGGTGAGAATGAAGTGTGTGACGGGATTGACAGGTACTGTAGGAGGTAATTGAATAGCTATCTTTCTCCCTGCTTAATTCAGTTAGCTCAGAGCAAAAGTGGGTGGAAAATGTGTGAAGATTCTTCTCAAGGAACACTGTCTTTTCTCTTTTTGCCTAAGACGAGTGTTTCTCAAAACATTTTGTTGGGTCCCTTGTTTTTATTCCTGCTGGAGAACGCTAATATGCTTATGGACCTTCATTTGTCATTGTTCTCAAAATCCTATAATAACTGTGTCTTCAGGAAACACAAAATGATTGCATTTGTGAAAACAAACATGAAGTTCTGACCTCTAAAGGTGTGTTATCTTTTTCTAGTATGTTACATGTGACCATAGGTTTCACAGCTGCTTGGCAGGTCACAAATTCTACCTGATGAAACCTGCAGCATGGCAGCGCCAAGAGCCTGCACATTGGCAGTTTGATCCTGGTCATCATTTCTTCACAGTAGTGTCATACACTATCTGTGCTGGTCCTAGACATGGAATGACACAAGGAGTATACGGAATAGAGAGCAACAAAAATTTAATACATTTTTGTCTTCTGAGAAAAGCTCCTTTTCCCATTAGCCTTACTTGAAAGGAACAACGTTATTTGCAGACCATTGCTTTTCTTTGGCTTGGGTCATTGATCAGTCTTTGGATGTGGTCTGAAGAGTCCAGAGCTTGTGTTCCCACTAAGGACATTAAACATGAGGCTTTATACAGAACAAACCCCAGGGATGAATTTCACTATAAAGTCTTTGGAAGTTAGTTTAAATGTCTCTGGGGAGAATGGAGAAGAAAGGAAACTGCCAGTCATACAGGCATTATATACAGTTCCTCTGCAATATAGCAACTTCATTTGTCACTGCCACCTTGTGAGAAGAGTGGCAAGTAACAGCAAAAGTTATTTGGGGGTATCTTTGGGTACAGTGTGATCCACTGGACATCATCACAAAAGGTGATGTGGGCAAAACCGAAGTTTGTTTCTAGTAAACCATTGATATCATTAGTATGAGGGCAGATGAAAGGAAGCCATAAAATCTTCAGTATTTCATACTACTGTTATACAATATACAGAGAAAAGACATACCCATGTAAGCTGTTCAGTGCAACATTTAGAGACAAGTGTAATGTAGAACTGTATGAAAAAAATAGCATTCCAGTTTCTATCTTTTTTTTTTTTGTCATAACCCTAAAAGGCCTTGCAAGAGTCCCTTCAAGAGCTCTTCACTAGTGGAGACTTTAAGTAAATTATTTGATCTAGAATAGGCAACACTAGCATTTATTTTAGAAATATGACATGAACTATTGTTTTGAATACTTTTTTTCTTGTGCTCATTGTAAATGGACCCTTGTGTATGCGTTACTCGCTGCTGTCAGCATGTTTCTGTTCCTTGTGCCTGCTCTCTTAGCCATGAAAATGCATGTTTCTCAGACCCACGGCTGTCCCTTTAAGCTATTTTATTAACTCATTATGAGCATTGCCATTTCCTTTCTGTCAAGAGGGACACTGCAACAAATGAAATTTTTTAAATAGTACCTGTACTATCCGGACACTATGCTGCCATGTTATGTATTACTTGCAGGGTGGTAAATTCAACGATCATTCTTATCTTTTGCTTATAGAGCTTCAGGAATTAAAGAATTCATGTGAAGGCACTCAAAACTATTTAACCTGAGTATATTTTGTGGTTGTTTTTATAAATTTATAAAATGTTCTACATACTACCATTATTATCTTGTATGATCATTACTTATTGTATTCCTTTAATGAAATATTGTTTTGTGCAAGAGTTGTTTTTATTTCTTAACTTGGTTTCTACAGCCTCTAAATAATTCTTCAGTGTTTTAGGACACTTACTGAATTTTAGCCCTTCAGTTGTAACTTGACTAATGCTGGCAGGTCACATTTACAAAATAGCATCAAGCTGTGGTGATGTGATCCTCTTTAAAAGATTGATTGCCTGAATTGTAAGCCTCATCTGTTCCTGTTCCCACTGTGATCATTTGGAATCATTTTCAGCTGGGAAGGAATTTGTCAGGCAGTACGAACTGTGAACTGTCACCTCTGCCTCTCAACACTGGTGATGGTCCATTTTTTTCCAAAGTCAACAATACATGTCATGTGAGTGCAGACAGTTCAGTGCAAAATCTATATTACAATGCAGAAGTTTAAAGTTTCTGAGGATGACAAATGTCATGTCACTGATTGTTCTCTTTTTTTATTATTTTCAGAAATTGAAAAATTTCAGGGTTCTGAAGGCAAGAAGGAAGATGAAGAAAAGAAATATCTTGATGTTATCAGCAACAAAAACATAAAGCTGTCAGAAAGAGTTCTGATCCCTGTCAAACAATATCCAAAGGTACTGTAAATATAGTCTAACACTTTTAAAATCACTTCACTGTTTTTTTTTTTTTTCATTGACTCTCAGTGTGCAGGCTTCAAGATCTTTAAAAAACTAGAAATGCAGCATCTGTCTGAATTTATCTATTACTAGATTGTCTAACTTCTGTCTGAGGACCTTTCAGAAAAGCTATTAAAGTGTTTGAATATTCTCTTTGACCTCAAGTGGGTTCTTGGAGCTGAGATACTTTCTCACAGAAGCTTTTTTCCATGAAAATGGCAAGATAATGTATTTTGAATAAATAAATAACTGGTTTAGGGAAAAATAAAAATAAAGAAGAAAAAAAGTTCAATAACTCTAAAAAGTCAATTTAGTTCTGCTATAGCTTCTTGTAAGAATTAGGGGATTTTCTGTGCTGTAAGAAGTTGTGAAAGATGAAGCAGAAAGATTACTACAAGCTTTGAATTTGGCAAGGTCTGTGCCTGGTTATAGAATTTGAATGTCTTTCTGCCACATACTTTCTTAATACGTCATTTTGTTCTGTGTTGCACACTGTGACTAGAATAGAAAGCTTTTGAAAAGTTTTGGAAAAAAAAAAAAAGGTTATTTCAGGTGATTTAGGTGATTTACAGCCTCACCAATCTATTTAGGAATGAGATTATTCCTTTAAATGTACTTGCTTTTACTGTAGCTACATGGAGCAATATAAATTACTCCAAGGGAACCTTTGGCCTGAAGGTTCAGTGTGGTCTCTGGGTTAAGCTGCAGTGAGGGTAGATCTATCCAGTGACAGCTTTAGAAGCAGAAGCAGCATTTTAAGGTTTAAGTGAGAATTAACTTGAACACAGAAGGCTTCTAGTGGCTAAACAGCTCGTGAATTTGCAGAATAGGTGTTATAAAATTGCCTCTGCTCAAGCGTCTACAGATAGATTTGTGAAATTGCCAATGCAGTCGATGGCAAAATAATACCAAACATTGTGATTAGCAGCCGGCTAATCTCTTATGTTAGCAGATCTGTCAAAGATACATGTTTTCTCCTTTTCTGGAAAACCAAGATTGAAAAAGAGAGAAGAGTGTAACCTGATAGTTCAGTGATGATCTTTTTTGAGATGAACTATTTTAAATCTCAGCAGCCCAAGTAAAAACAGTGCGTCATTTACACACACTCCTCTGTGCAGCAGATATTCTTAATGCCCTTAAAATTCCTTCTGAAACAGTGCTCCGGTATCTTCTATTTGTTGATCATAGAATCATTGAATCATCTGAGTTGGAAGGGACCTTTAAAGGCCATCTAGCCCAACTCCCCTGCAGTGAACAGCTGGATCAGGTTGCTCAGAGCCCTGTCCAGCCTGACCTTGAGGGTCTCCAGGGGCGGGGCATCCACCACCTCTCTGGGCAACCTGTGCCAGTGCTTCACCACCCTTATTGTAAAAACCTTTTCCTTATATCCAGGCTAAATCTCTCCTCTCTCAATTTGAAACCATTTCCCCTAGTCCTATCACAGCAGCTCCTGCTAAAGCGTCTGTCCCCTTTTTTCTTTTAGCCCCCCTTTAGATACTGAAAGGCCGCTATCAGGTCTCCCCAGAGCCTTCTCTTCTCCAGGCTGAACAGCCCCAACTCTCTCAGTCTGCCCTCACAGGGGAGGTGTCTCATCCCTTGGATCATTTTTGTGGCCCTTCTCTGGTCCGTGTCCCTCCTGCACTGAGAACTCCACATCTGGATGCACTACTCCAGGTGGGCGACGCAGTACCCCACGGGAGGATCCTTCTTCCTGTCCCACAGTGACATTTATTTTTTTCATATAAGCATTCCCACTAAGACAGACCAACGAAAAATGTTCAGAAGAATATTTATTACTGACTTTTCCATTTCTCAACATTTTTTAGCTGTTCAATATAAAGCTAGTGCAAAAATACCCAGGGGTTGTTCATAAAGATTTCACCATTAATCAGTTGTATGTCATATGTTAAATAAATCAAGTGAGGAAAAAGAGTGGGTTATTTCTAAATGGAAAGAAAGAAAAATCTGAAATGATCTTGCTGCTGAAAAACAAAAGCCACAATTTAGAAGCCTGATGTGCAGCTTTGTCATTTGCAAGCCAGCACCTAGGGATTAGAGTCTTAATTTACCATAAGGGCTTAGGATCAAAACAGCAAAACAAATATAATTTATACCTTCAGTTATTGTCCTGAAAGTCTCCTTTGAAAGCCTATGATTATCAGTAAGCATTTTTTCTTCATATGAATTACAACAAAGAGTTATGCTGGTTCAGGGTACTACCGTATCTCCTCATAAAACCACCCTGTTCAACATGACGGATCTTTCTTCATGGTTTCCATGATTTAGAGTTGCAAACAGCAAGCGACATCCTCTTAGCAGCATAATGAAGCCTCTTCCCTGCACAAAGGCAGCGGCATCCCAGCCCAGCTACTGCCAATAATGGTCTTTCTGAGAAATTGTCTAGCTTCAGCTGTGCTTCCCAGCTCCTCCTGGCTTCCTCCTGAAGGCTTAACTACCACCTGGGGAAGAAAATAATATAATGCAACCCTTGCCCCTTGAAAGGCTGCTGGCACACTGCTATAGAGTGTATGGTTCTGGTTAAGAAACTTAAGGTAATCTTAATAAATGCTGGAAGTTATGCTTAATTCCAGATTCTTCATTCTTTGTTTTGGCTGTCTTATGACAGTTCCTTGCATGACTGGGCTGAACTCACCTTTCTCCTCTCCTTTCTTGTTACGCTGTACGTAACGTGTCAGGTTAGTGACGCTGTTCTTGAAATTAAATTTATTTCTTCAGCTGAAATCTTGTAAAGTATTTCGATCTCTGTGATATACTAAAACAGAATTCCCAGGTGATTTGCACAACAAAATACTGTATCTTGCATATATGTGTGTTACACTTTTGA
The DNA here is from genome assembly GCA_013399715.1 of Alectura lathami. Lineage (NCBI taxonomy): Eukaryota > Metazoa > Chordata > Aves > Galliformes > Megapodiidae > Alectura > Alectura lathami. Next base: position 35,182 of record VXAV01003172.1, read on the forward strand.
GTGGATCTCTCCACTAAAAACTTTCTTATGGCATTCAAAACAGATTTTGGGTGAAATAATGATTTGAATGATTAAAAAACTGGTTTGATAATTTTCCACTTTCTAATAAATTTAGCAGAAGTTAATGGGATTATTTTGAGTAGAAATATGAGTAAGATGCTGTCTAAATAAGTATGGCAGAAATTTCTCAGGATGACAAGAAGACTGAGCTGAGATTTTCTTCTGAATTTTACAGAGTCTGATTAATTAACTACTGTGTTTTGTTTTGTGACAATTCTACATTAAACATATACAAGTAAAAAAAAAAAAATCTGGCTTAATTTAGAAGACTTCTAGCAGTGGCAGTTCTGTGAATATTAATCTCCCTCAAAATTAAAATTTGCTTTCTAGGTGTTCTTCATTAATTGTTATTTACTACAGAGAAACAAAATCTCAGATATTTCTGTTTGGTTTATTTGGAAGTTGTCATCCTGGTGAAGAACTGGTAAGAGAATTGAAACAAAGCAGGGCAAATATTTTGGGTAAAAATGAGTGAAGAGGAACTGTGTTCACAATATCAGTAGAAAATACCCTCATCAATGAGGAGGAAATGAAGAGGGGTTGTCATGACATAGGGAAGAGGAAACAGCCTGGAAAATGAGACAGAGGGTTCAATTCACAAAAAGAAATACTGTACATGTAGTAATGTTTCATTACATGGGGAAGTAATTAGAAAAAGGAATATATGAAAGAGAAGAGACAGGAAAGATTAAGAGATGAAATGACTGAACTCAAAGAAAAAACAACAAAAACCAACAAACAAACAAAAACCATCTCATTTACTGCATTAAAAGAATAAAGAATGGTCAGGAGAAAGTGTGAGGACCCAGTCTGAACTGGATTCTCTGGCTAGCAGGGAAGTAGCCAGTATCTACTAATACACATAAACGGGGCCCAACCACTTGCCATTTTCCAACAAATTGGATGTCATTTGTTTATTTTATTCTGATTCCTTCTACAAAGGCTTTAGAGAAATCAAGATCTATTGCTTTTCTCGTGGCATAAATTTGTGAATTATTTTTTTGTGTGAAAGAAACTGTAGGCATATTTTCTGATAAAAGTGTGTGAGCACAGTGAAAAAAGAATTCCAGTGAAGACAATTCAGTTGTCCTGTAAAATTTACAAATGTGTATGTTTCTTTGTTTATATCAAGAATCTCGTCTAATGATTTATTGTTTTCATAAGTGAAATTCATCCAAGTGTGTGCTTGCGGTTGGTATATGACAGAAGCAGCTTTGTGCACCTAAACATCTGTGATCACACTCAGCAATTCCTCAATAGAGATTTTTGTGATTTAGTAACTGGTCATTGGATTTTCACTCTTTTATATGGAAAACATTATCTGTGGAAAACATACTTAAGGAACTTTTAAAACTTGTTTTGCAAATTTATTCCTTAATACAGTTTAAGAATTTGAGACCTTGTTTAAAATCTTCATTTAAATGGAGCACATGGTATAGAAGATCTTGTTTGCAAGCTTGTAGAGTGCAAATTAACTTAAAGTGAAGTGATTTTAGTGAAATTCTGCCCCTTTTGTGATTGTCGTCAGCTCAGCTGGATCTCAGCCTGTAAGGGATGGCTCACTTTGTTCACTTTTTTTTACTCTCTTGAAGTGTAGACACAAAGTGATAATTCAGAAAACAAACAGCAACATATATATATCAAAAAAAAAGTCTAATATTGAAGTGAAATCTTTTACTGTTTTCTGATTTGTGTGTTTAGCTCTGTGTTCAGTAAGGCAGGAAGGAAAAGAAATAGTGGTATGACCATTGGATGGATGGA
>VXAV01003172.1:57102-72292 GCA_013399715.1 Alectura lathami
TGCTTTATTGAGGTCTATAGGCAGCTTGTTTGTGAATGCATCATACTTTAAACCCATGTCAGCTTTCTTTTTCCCCTAACATACCATAGGGAATCTATGACACTTCTTAATGGATTGTTCCAGAATAGAAATAAATAGTATAGAACTGGCAAGCTTAAAGTATTACATGCATTGCACGTTATATATATTAGTGTATTGCTGAATGTTGTAGACACAAAAAAAATTTCAGAGTAATACAATGTATTCATATATTATAAAGTATTTCATGCGGTTTCTTTTAAGTTGTTAATTCACAATATAGCAGATTCTTTCTCACCAGAATTGTATTAGCTTCTCTTTAGAAATTCCAGCAGCAATAAAACTACTGCTCCTGTAGCTTGTAGTGACCTGCCACATCAGTAATTTGTTTCCAGTGTATGAAAATTGGTTTTCCTCTTATCTGTAATGGTCCTCCTATACACCATGAGAGTACAGTGATGCTACTAGTGCAGAGCTATGCAATCAACACTTTTTTGGGCACTACCCTTACTACAGTGTGGTGAAAGGAAGATTTTTCCTGTCAGAGTTATACTTTTTGTGTTGAATACGATAGACTGACTGAGAGTGGCTTTTTATTCCCTCTACTACAGATTTGTTTTCTTACTTGTTTCAGATTCCTAGTAGCATTACAACTTAATGAGCATTTTTTAAACATTTTGTGTATGTTCAGAAAAATATAGTATGCAATTCTGATGATTATCACCTGTTTGCTAGTCCGTAAGATTGTTTCATGTAGTGATTATATCTGTGAAAGTAATAAAGATTAGCATATGAAAGTGGAAAAGGGCAATATAAATATGTAAAGCATGCTTTGCAAGGTTCTGCCTCTGCTTAAAAGAATTCCAATTAATGCTCAATATTTTTTTCATTTGTTTATCTTAAAATATTAATAATGATCTGTGATTTTTTGTTTTAAATAATTAACATTATTGAGTCATTTCTCATCACCATTTTGTAATTCAGCTACTTCTGTTTCTAAAATTCTTATATATGAAGGTTGTGCATCCACCTCACTGTGAGTTCACACTGGATATGTATTACATTCTAATATTGAGTTTGAATCAGAAACAATTACAATTCAGAATTCAGAAACACATTATTGCAGTATTTTCTGAAACAGCAATATAGTATTTACCAGAATTTATAAAGAAAAAAGGAGCATTCAAAAATTACTCTGTGTATGTGCTGTCAGCTGTCTGACAGGAGACATGAGGGAAAGAAAACAGGTGTTTGCAAAACATGAATTATAGGAGGAGTTAGGTAGATCCAGTATTCTTACATGTACTATAATCTGAACTGTGATTATTTAATCTCTTGGATTTCAGCAAAGTTTACAATACTGTTTCTCACAGGATTCCTGTGGATAAAATGTCCAGCATATAGCTAGACAAGGACATAATGATGGTTTAGCAATTAACTGACTCAGCTGGACTCAAAACAAAGACGGAGAATGGTCTGGAGGGCAAGGTGTATGAGGAGCAGCATCACTCTTTGCTTGTTCAGTCCAGACCAGAGGAGGCTGAGGAGAGGCCTCATGCTGCCCTACAGCTTCCTCCCAGGGGAGCGGGGGGGCAGGCCTATCAGTTCTCAAGTCCTTATTTCCTTCATTGTAACTTGAAGAGTATCTCAGAAATCCTTCATAATATATCTTCACTTCGCTACGTAGTTAGGCCTTCTGAATAAGATGTTTCAAAACTTTATACATAAATGGAAAGTAAAAGTAATTAAAAAATATGATGTCTAGAAGAAAGAAAATGACTGAATTCCACTTACTAGAAACAACATGTGCCTTTAGAGGCCATGCACTTAACAATATATTTTATTCAACAACATCTGGATTTCTGTTTTATTCAGCCTGAATTGTGAGGCAGTCTGCTCACAGTTATCTGGCTAGTCGTAGAAGAGCATCAAATGACAGGTGAATACTTTGCAAATGCTCTTTCTAGGTACTGAGGCATTACTATACAATTATTGATGAATCAGAACAGAACTAATTACATATGCTTAGCAGTCAGTAAATTATTTTGAAAAGATTTTCATAGAATGGTTGTTTTGTAGAGAAACTGTTCTGATTACTGGTGTGAGAATTATTGCACGATTGGTGAGTATTTCTAAGGCTGTGTATGAGTAACTATCAGGCACTCGTATTGCTTAATTGGCAGAGACAGCTCTTTTTCACTACACTTTGATAGCAAAAAAATGTAATGAAAAAATCAAAGCTCTGTAAAAAACCATTAAAATGAAAAGCTGTCTGACTACATTGTTTGTCTGTTGTTTACCATAAATGAACAAAAATAACAGTATATTCAATTTTTTCTCTCAAAACTGTGACATCACTGTTACTTAGAGAGGTGCTAACTGCTTTGTTCTGTTGCATGTTTGCAAATGTTGAGTACTTAATTAGATATACATTAAAAATAATGTCTATGAGAAAGTACATATCTAAAGCGTTATTAAATAAAGATAATGGACAAGAAGTTAAAATGTTACTGCAACAGTCCTTTGGTTGGTGTAGGCAATTTAATTTATTCTCCATGCCCCACCAATCAAACTATATTAATTGCAACATTCCAAATAATATTTTGTATAGTTATACTTTGATGTGGTGAAATGTGTGATAAATACTTCACAATTATGTTTTTGATTTTTAGGTCTGTGTGATGTACAGTGTTTTTTATCTGAGGATTGCAGTATATTTGATCTCAATCAAAACAAAAATTGAAGATAGTCTTAACTGACTCTGCCTGTAGGACCAGTCTAGTTATCAGTCATAGAGGATTTTTTTTCTTTTACAGTAATTTATACCTTACTGGAAAAATACTGCACATAATGCAGAATAATGATGGGAAGTTAGACAATAAGCAGAATAGCCTGTTAAGCTGAAGGGAGGGGAAGAGAGGAGAATGCCATGGAGGTGTTCAGAAGCCATCTGAACATGGTTCTGGCGAAGGGGCTTTGGGTGTACCTGCTTGAGTGGAGGATTCAATCAGATAACCTCCAGAGGTCTCTTTCCAATTTCAACCATGCTATGATTCTGTGGTTCTGTTAAGAAGATGAGGAATATTACCTACTGTAAATAATAATTCCATAGATACTGTCCTAAAAAAAAAAAAAACAAAAAAAAAAACAACTGTAAATTATATTCTCCTGAAGTTCTTTCACTTAAATTTAAACTTAAAGTTAAATGCAGCTTAAAAATATTATTTTCAATTTGTTCAACAAAGATGGGAGCTTTATTTTCATTTGCAGATGAGATGACAGTATGCAAGAGCGCTATTATAAAATACTCGTATTGCTTAAATGGTGCCCAAATGTAGTATTTTAAAATTATTCAAAGCATTTTTGCTGCTTTTTTTTTTTTGTTTGCTTTGTTTTTTCTCCCTCTCCTGCATAAGGTTAAACAACTGCACCTCACCGGAGCTCTTATAGAAACATAGGTTTCAGTTCTAGTAAACTGTAGTCTAAAAATCCAGAATGAACAGAGAAAGAGAGCCCATAAATCAATAACATATTATCACATAAAAATGGTATATGATTGTATGAACAACGATGAACATACTGGAGCAACATTCTTCCTTTGGCAAGTTGAATGTCTGCTCTGCAGAAGGCACCGAGCCAGACTTCTACATGGTGTGAAAGGAGTTAGTAGGAGCACAGAAGAGTAAAATGGCTATGGCTCTGCTCTTTGGTGTTTTCCTTGTTTTTCTTTGCCTTAATCCCAGCCTGCCACCCTGCTTCTGCCATTCTCATTGCTTGTATTCTAAGGCTGAACAAGACCAAGGCATAAATCCAGATGAAGGAATTTGGTGACCCATACTTACAAATAGAAAAGTCCTGAATGTGATTTTGGTCCAAATCAATTAGCACTCTCTTAACAACAAACTCTGTCCCTGCCCTGCCTCACTTGTTTCTCTTTGGGACTCTTTTAAGTTATTTTAAGTCAATGATTAAGCCTTAATCATTTCAATGTTATCCTTTTCTATCAAATAAACAACAACAAAAAAAGGAAATTTGCTTAGTTTCTAGGTTTCTTGTGATTCTTAATACAGATAGTAGAGAAGATTTTATGAAAATAAGAGAGATATCAAGTACACCTATACAAAATAATTCTTGGAAGTGGAAAATGAGTCCTCCTGTTCCAAATTATTCTCTATATTTCTTGATAAAATTCCTATTTTATTCTAAACTTTCTTCAAACTGAGATGTTTAGATAGGCTCAATTTAAAACAGAATGAAACTACATCTAATATATAAAGATAAATTAAGGGAAAATACAGTCTAGCAACCAAGTAGCAATCAGTATCTTTTGAAAAATATTGTGTCTGTGGAGTCATTACTGCTGTGTTTTCTTTCCTTATTTTTTTTTTTTTTTTTTTTTTTTGGAAAGTTTGTTGTATTTTTGAACTCAGCTTTGTCTCATGGGAGCATAAGATCAATTAACCACATAGTAAGATCAGTACATTGGCCTGTCAGAAGACAGTTTGATGAGATATTTTTAGATGTTAAGAAAAGCTAAGATAAGTTGAACAATTTAGTCAAGCCATAAATTAACTTCTATTTTTGCTCAAGGGTAAACATGCAGTGAACTATGGCAGGTACCCCTTTTACTCAGAGACATAGAATCATAGAATGGTTAGGGTTGCAAGGGACCTCAAAGATCATCTAGTACCAACCCCTTGCCATGGGCAGGGACACCTCCCACCAGACCAGGTTGCTCAGAGCCCCGTCCAGCCTGGCCTTGAACACTGCCAGGGAGGGGGCATCCACAGCCTCTCTGGGCAACCTGTGCCAGTGTCTCACCACCCTCACAGGAAAGAATTTCTTCCTAATATCTAGCCTAAATCTCCCCTCTTCCAGTTCACAGCCATTACCCCTTGTCCTGTCACTCTCTGCCCTTCTAAAGAGTCCCTCCCCAGCTCTCCTGTCAGCCCCCTTCAGGTACTGGAAGGCTGCTGTCAGGTCCCCCCGGAGCCTTCTCTTCTCCAGGCTGAACAACCCCAACTCTCTCAGCCAGTCTTCATAGGGCAGATGCTCCAGCCCTTTGATCATCTTTGTGGCCCTCCTCTGGACCCCTCCAACAGCTCGATGTCCTTCTTGTGTTGGGGGCCCCAGAACTGGACACAGTACTCCAGGTCAGGTCTCACGAGAGCAGAGTAGAGGGGCAGGATCACCCCCCTCACCCTGCTGGTCATGCTTCTTTTACTGCAGCCCAGGATGCGGTTGGCCTTCTGGGCTGCATGCACACATTGTCGGCTCATATTGAGTTTTTCATCAACCAGCACCCCCAAATCCTTCTCCTCAGAGCTGCTCTCCAACCATTCTTGGCCCAACCTGTACTTGTGCTTGGGATTGCCCCAACCCAGGTGCAGGACCTTACACTTGGCCTTGTTGAACTTCATGAGGTTGGGCCCACCTCTCAAGGCAGTCTCTGGAAGTCATCCCTTCTGTCTAGCATGTCAACAGCACCACACAGCATAGTGTCGTATGCAAACTTGCTGAGCGTGTACTCAATTCCACTGTCCATGTCACCAACAAAGATGTTAAACAGCACTGGTCCCAGTATTGATCCCTGAAGGACACCACTCGTCACCAGTCTCCATTTGGACATTGAGCCGTTGACCACAACTCTCTGAGTACGATCATCCAGCCAGTTCCTTATCCAGCGAGTGGTCCGTCCATCAAATCCATTTTTCTAATTTAATGACCAGGATGTCATGCAGGACAGTGTCAAACTGACTTTTTATGCAGGTGGATAATGGTAGGACAAGGGGGAATGGGCTAAAACTGAAAGAGGGAGGTTTAGGTTGTACATCAGGAAGAAATTCTTCCCTGAGGGAGTGGTGAGGCGCTGGCACAGGCTGCCCAGAGAAGTTGTGGCTGCCCCATCCCTGGCTGTGTCCAAGGCCAGGCTGGATGGGTTCCTGGGCAGTTTGATGTAGTGAGCTAGTGGCTGGCAGCCCTGTCCACGGCAGGGGGGTTGGAACTAGATGATCTCTGAGGTCCCTTCCAACCCAAGCCATTCTATGATTCTATGATTCTTTTCTTCCCTAGAGGTCATGGAAACAGTGGAAAGTAAGTGCAGAATGAGCCAGGTTGTGCTGTGTAAATCTGCAACACCATTTAACGTGACCACCTTAGGACTGAAGAATTCTAAAGCAGCTGGTGTTCAGAGATAGCACAAGTTCAAGTGTGGTGCTGGGCTGAACAGGAAGGTGAAACATTAGCAAGAAATGTGCATAGACAGAGTCTGTTTTCTTGAAAAGGGTCTTAGTGTGTTATTACAGAACTCCTTTTGTTTTCAGGATCTCCTGTGAAAGATCTTTCTTTAACATGAATTCATTTTGAGTGTCTGTTTTATGTGCATTTATAGGACGGAACTTTATCTTGTAATGCTGTATTAACATAATCATTGGCATTACAGGAAACAAATTTTTGCATGAATTATTTGCCTTTATGTTGTCTGCTTTCTGCTTAACATGCTTTTCAAGAATACTGAAAAAACTAGATGGAGTAATTCCTTCAGGCAGAAAAGAAATGATTTAATGAAACAGCATTATTGAATAGCAAGACCAGCTTTTCTGGACAGCATTCAAAGAAAAGATCTGGTGTTTTGAGGCACCAAGCTTCTGCAGCACCTTTTAACTTTATGAGTTTGATGGATGGATAAGGAATTCACTGGATGGCTGCTCGCAGAGTCGCACTTGACAGCTGAAAGCCCAGATGGAGGTTAATGATGAATGGTGTCCCTCATCAGTCCATATTGGGACTGGTGGTGTCTAATATCTTTAATAACATCAACAGTGGGATCGAGTGCACCCTCAGCAAGTCTGCAGACAACACCAAGCTGAATGGTGCAGTTTATACGATGGAGGGAAGCGATGCCATCCAGAGGGACCTGAACCAGCTTAAGGAACAGGCCCACATGACACCTCATAAAGATCAACAAGGCCAAGTGCAGGGTGCTGCAATCCATGCCATCGGTACAGACTGTAGGCTGAATGAATAGAGAGCAGCCACACAAAGAAGGACTTGAGGATGTTAGCGGGTGAGAATCTGGACATGAGGACATGAGCTGGCAGTGTGTGCTTGCAGCCTAGAAAGCCAATCATATCCTGGACTGCATGAAAAGAAGCTTGAGGGAGGTGATTCTCCCCCTCTGCTCTCATGAGACCCCATCTGCCATGCTCCATTCAGCTCTGGGGACCCCAGCTTTAGAGAGACGGAGGCTTGGTAGAGGGCATCCAGAGGAGGGTGTCAGCCTTTCTTTCTGTGAAGAAAGGCTGAGGGAGCTGTGCTTGTTCAGTCTTGAGGAGAGAAAGCTCCACGGAGACATTATTGCATCTTTTCAATACTTAAAAGGGGATTGTAAGAAAGATGGTGATATATTTTTAACAGGAAGTGTAGTGATCGATGAGGGATAATGGCTTTAAACTAGAAGGTAGCCTTAGATAAGAAATAAGAAAGAACTTCTATTCTATGAGGGTGGTGAGGCGCTGGAACAGGCTGCCCGGAGAAGCTGTGGTTGCCGCATCCCTGGAGGTGTTCAAGGCCAGGCTGGGTGGGGGTCTGAGCAACCTGGTTTAGCAGGAGGCGTCCCTACCCATGCCAAGGAGGCTGGAACTAGATGATCTTTAAAGATCCCTTCCAACCCAAACCACTCCACATTTCTAAGAAATAAACTGTGTAGATCTTATTATGTTATGTGTTCTTACTGGCTTATTGATAGGTATCACTTCCTACTTTCATTCAGGGAGATATGTTCTTTCTTNNNAGTTTAACTTTTTTTTTTTTTTTTTTATCCAAACCTCATGCGACACCTATCAGAAAAGAGGGAAAAGATTTATAATAGGTAACAAAAATCATAGTGTTTAAGGAGTGCAATACATGTAACCAAATTCTTAGTTGCATATGCACTTTTTGAAATAGATATGGCATATTTTTTAGCTTAACATACCATAGCTTTAATTATTTATGCTTTCTCATTAAGACTATTTACTGAAAATAAATCATCCTTCCTAAAAATTGCATTAACATTGTTTGATATCCTCACAGTGTTTTAGCCTTATGTTGAAGTGTCGTCTTCTCAGTAATTATGTTGCTTCAGTGAAGTCAGAAGTAGTTGTTGTTTAATCAAAATATTTGGTGCATCAGGATTGAGGAAAGGTTAGTACAGTGAATATAAACTATATGTTAAAGAATTTGACTAACACTACAGTTAATGCAGCATTGCATTAAAATGATTGCTATAATTTATTTTTTCCAAATATTTTCTGTTACACAGCATATTTTTCCAAAAGCTATACCATCTGGCTGAAAAATTCCCCATTCAGCTACAGTCGAAAGGCAGTATTTTGTCTTCAGAATAGTCCTGTGAATTTCTCACCCAGTACTGCAAAATAATGAACTTTTCTAAAGAGGGATAAGACAGCTTTCAGTGTCCAGTATGTAAAAAACAAACACACACACAAAAATAGATACAAACAACAAAAACATCAAAACAAAACCAAGGAGTTTCATACTTTCAGGCAGTAAAGGGGCATATCAGCACTGTGAATCTTCCAAAAATCTAGTGCAGTGACATTTGTTTTCTAAATTAATTGTACTTTTATTTGGTTTAATTCAAATTAAGACTATCAGTTTTGAGTAAATGTGCCCAAACAAGATCTAAATACATTTTCACTACTCCATAATTTCTTTTAAATTTATGTTTTTAATATCACTATGGAAACAAAGCCTCAACCACCTAGCCAGTTCTTTCTGACATTTCAAATATGGAGATATGATTGCAACACATGATCATTACTTGTGAGGTATTCCCAGACTGGCTAGCTCAGGAAATACTGAATTGTAGAAATGTAGAAATACTGGATCTGGGATAGTCAACCACAGGAAACATCACCTCCCACTCTGCAGTTTCTTAGCTTCCTTGGCCTCAGGAGGCTGCCCATAACCAGCACAACCAGAAAGACAAATTATACTTATCCATAGTTTTCCTCACTCATTAAAAATTTTCTAATAGGTTAAATGTTTCTTTCTATCATGCATCATTCAGGTACTGAAATGTTACTTCATATTTTTCACAAAATACATGAATTAACATTTATTTGATGCACAAAGTTCTTGCTCTTTCCCTTTATTTATTTTGTGTGCATGTTTTTTTTAACTGATTTGCATATTTTTCTTTTCATATAATGCCCACTTTTAATGTGTACTTTATTAATGTATACTTTATACTGTACTTTATTCACAAGGTGTGGAAAAAAATGAGTTTTGACAAAACATCTTAGGTTTGCTTGTCTGTTCCAAGTTGGTGTTCAATGGGCTCCTACATCTCGAAATAATGTGATGCTTGAATTAGCTGTATAGAAAGGGTAAAGTCTTCTTTTGTTCCACTTCATTCAGAACACTTGATTACATTAATTGGAAACATTGTGCTTCCTATTTTTCAGTTTCTAAGAAGTGCTTTAGGATAAGGAGGGAATTCATGCTTTGTCTCTCATATGGATATAATAGTAATGGATAATCATGTCTCAGCCCTACAGGGAAAGAGATTTAAGTGATTAATATTTATGTGCAATATTTTAAATACTGAATGACTTTGTATATAGCAAATTTGGTTTCAAAGCCAACATTTCAAAGAGTTTAAAGAGTCTTAAAATATTAATCAAATCAAGATGAGACTTCAGTACAGTAGAGACAATACATACATTTTGCTTTTGGATTTTGACAGTAACCAAAGTGCATGTAGCTACATCTACGGTAGCAAATAAAACAATGCCAGTGCCTGTTAGGATCTGCAGCCACCTTTATAGCATTTAATCTAGTATCCTCTGTAGCAAGATAATTTCTTCAAAAATTCATCTAGGAAGACATTCGTGGCCCAAGTGAATTCCCACAGGCTGCGTAGAAATGGGGTGGGCAAGTGCTTGTGGGCTGGTCCAAAGCCTCACCTGGGCAGGTGAAAGGATGTTAACGATGCAGATTCCCAAGTTTGTCTCCTGGCACTCTGTACTTGCATGTATGCAGGCTGTGCATTGTTATCCACTCAGTGGGTTATGAAGACAAATTTCAAGTCAAGCCAAGGCAGAACCAAGAGCTTACTTGACTGTGGAGCTACCAGTGGTGCTCTGCCCACTTGCTCCAGTCCAGAGAAATGTAAGTGTGACTGTTGCAAATCTCTGCAGACATGTAGTCCAAGTCACAGTATGGACATTACATTGCAATTATTTTGAATCAAATGAGCCAGAACTCATTAACACAGATCTTTGAAACACAGGAAATAGTCCTGTGTTGCATATGATATACTCTCTAATGTAAATTTATCCAACTTAATGTTGAAATTCTCCACTTTACAGTTCTCTTACAATTTCCTTTGGGTCACTGCTTCCCAGTGTAATGTAGCTCACTAACTTTTGGCAGCTTTTAGACAGGAAATTAGGAAATTAGACAGGAATTGATTGTTTGCCAAGGGTAAAACAGAGCCTTTATTGCTGAAGTTTGTCCTAAATGCAGTGTTCTATTTTAATAATTTTAATATTTAGTGGTTTTTATTTTTAATGGGGTAATGGGATTGAAATTGCAGTTGAAACTAAAAGGAAGCTGATCTGATTAGCTGTGCACAGTCACTGTAACCAAGCAAGAATTCATACTAATGAGCTCAGCGTGTTAGAATTGCTAATGATACAGCCAAAGACAAAGAGCTGAGAAAGAAACTGCTTGAAAGCTGGGGGCATACCAGATGCGTTTTTAATAATTTTTCTTTTTCTGGCTTGCATTTTCCAGAAGTACAGAGAAATGTCAGCTATAAGAAACCATTTTCCATAAAATGGAAAGATATTTATAGCACTTAATAAATTACTATTTCTGCTCAGTGCTTGATTTGCAGTATTTGTTTTTGGATATGCTATACTAATTTCTTCTCAGAGACACAGGAACATCGATTACCTTTCAGGTCATTGGGGATGGTGCGCTGCTTACAAAGAAATGAGAGATTACAGTAAAAGATTTTTGATGGAGTTCATTTACGATGCGCAGACTGATTTGTATACATACAAGTCTACTGCCAATGACATTAAGAATACCTTTTAGTGTAGAACAACAAATATTGATTGTTGACAGCTGTCATTTAGCAGTTTACTTCGGAGCATTTGAAGCTATTTACATGAAAATAAGGAGAAAACTGAGTGCGTTGTTTCAGTAATTTTCTTTAATGACATATTTTTCTCCAGAGTGGATCCAGGTTATGCAAATTAAGAGTAATTATGATATTGAAAGGATATTTGTGTCATTTTTCCTGAAGACGTGCCCATGCTGTAAACAACTCTGAATCAACTGCTTTTTTTATTCGTTGTTTATCTTCTCCGTATCTAATTTTACATAAAATAATTTGATTGCATTTATATTAATAATAACCAGTTCTTCATCACATTGTAACTACCTTTCAAAAGTGTTATTAAGGAGTTTGCCAGCTACGTCAGGCTTACAGCTTGTAATTGCCTCAAAAGCTTATAATGATAGAAAAATTCAAAATTATCCAGTTTACAGATAAATCTTAACGTCTACATTAATACACATATTCGGTCTATCATTATGAATTCTGTCTTGTCATGAATAAATATGAAGCTTCTCAATGAGGAAGTAAAAATAAGAAATCTTGATTAACATTGCTGCTTGAAAAGGCCACATATCAGAAATATATTTATTTCAGTGTAACTTTTGATTCTTTGTTCTTTCTAAGGCTACAAACTAGTGTCTTTGAAAATATTTAGAAGATGAGTAGTCACTATTAAAATTAGTTCTTAAAAGGTATACATCAGCCAGAGTAATCATTTGATTCTTAATGAATAAATAAGAAAAATAGGGAGAATCCCATCATGCATTCTCCTTTTTCCACTAAAAGCAAACCAATATGAATGTGAACGCTGTCTAAAAATCTGAGTGTTAAGCAATAATTCTGTGACAGAATGACATCTGTATTATTTATATTAAATCCATATGATATTCATCAAAAATGGCCTTTCATGAACAAATAATTAAGTAGGATTAGGTCTTCAGCCTAGTTATTGATGTTGCTGTCTGAAGAAATGTAAGGAATTCATTTATTTATTATATTCTATCTGCATGAAATAAAAAATACCCATTGACAAGTCCCATGAGTAGTGGAAGGACATGTGCAGCTGTAGATGAATGTAATTCAGTGTAGGGACAATGCTGTGTTTAAATGAAGAAGAAATTTTTCTTCTGTTAGTTCTGAGAATGTTGCTTGCTAGGATCTTTCGATGCCTCCTTTTTTTTTTTTTTGTGCTGGAAGAAGCTCTGGAGATCAAGTGCACCCGACCTTCTTCATGCTCCTTGTGGTTTTAGGGATCTTTCATAGCGCTCAGTTGTGTTTTCTAAAGTGAAGACTCCTTGCTTAGGACTCACTCCGTTACTCCTACTTTGTAACTGTACGGAAACATCTCTTCTTGCCCAACTTGCCCAGCTGTACTATGGCTTATTTGAAATGGAAATGCCATAGATGTGCATAGTCTTCAAGCTGGTGTGGTATTGCAGATTTATAGAATAGCGTAATGCTATTTGTTGCTCTTTCCTTTACTCTTTCCCTAATAATTTGTAACACAATACATACGATTTGTTTTCTTCACTGCTGCTGAGCACTGAGCTTTCTGTTATTCTTTCTGGTACTACTTCTGAGGAATCAGCACGCAATTTTATTTATAAAGGTGAGGTGTTTTTCCATGTATTTTACATTTATTTACACTGAATTTTCTTAGTCATTTCATCACCAAATGTCACAACAGACTGGTCTTTATTGCCTTTCTTGCATTCAGCACCATCACTTTAGCATCATTAGTAAAGTTTGTCTTCTCACTATTCACGGCTTTTTCCAGCTTGGGACTTCCTGTGGATCCTTCCAGAACTCAACTAATAACTTCCTCACAATACAAATGCTCATCATTTACTCCAATTTTTTTCCTATCATTTAACGAATTAATTTTTTTTTTTTTTAATCCTTGAGAGGGCCTTCTCACTAATCCTGCGTCAGGCTGGTCTTTCAGAAATCAGATATATGACATCAATGTACTTTTTTTGCATGCTTGTTTGCTCTTTAGAGAACAACAACAGGCTTGTGAGGCATCATTTTCCTTAAAATGGCTATGTTATCTCTTTACTTCTTTAATGTTTTTATTTTCCCCTGCACTAATCTTATTGTTTATTCTCAGTTTTAGTAATTTAATTGGAAATTATTAGTAAATTTTTTGCACTAGCTGCCTCCCAAGCCACCTGTCACAGTTTCCTCCATGATGAACCCAGATGGAGAAAATGCATTTTATTTTTGTGCTCTGACCTCATTTTTCTCGAATACTCCTTTTATAGCCAGAACAGCTGTTAGCCCTGCAAGGTCCATTTCTGATTTCCAAGTCCTTGAGAAATATTATCATTTATGCTTCCTCCAAGTTGTTCCTCAAACTATTTCCTTCCACCTTTTTTTTTTTTTTTCTTTACATCTGATGGAGTTTATTATCATTTCTGTTGCCCTTATTTGGATACAACTTCAGATTTCTAGAGGATGTTCTTCTTGATTCTAATTAACTTTCTGTCCTGCTACTTAACTATGTTATCACATTTGTTGCATTTTCTCACTTGTTTTCTGATAGGGGTTATACATTTTCTTTATTACTATTATTTTTTTAATATGAAATCTTTAAATGCCTTTCATATCATCTGCAAGGATATAGCTTTTCTGGCTACTTCTCATAGCGTCTCTCTTTCATTTTTGTGAGGGTCTTCATTAAAGAAAAGTGAGGTGGAATAGTATCTTTTTTTGTTCTTGTGGGAAACATTCATTATGGCCACTTTTGCTTCTTAAACATTATGTTCCAAAAGAGTACGTCAAGACCAGATCATTGTTCTGGGCCCCCAGTTACAGCTGCTATGTGAGGGAATCAGTAACAATCTGATGCAGAGGGCTTTGTAACAATCTGATGCAGGCTGTTCCATGAGGGTAACTGGATTATTCCATGTCCCACGTGTGCTTTTATTTGTAGGCATATTGCAGCATTTCACAATGTTGTTCAGATGGTTCATAAAACAGATTTAATACTTATTTTTTCCTATGTAGTCTCTGACTCTCAGTCTGTCTGCTTGAACTGTTAATCACAATTTGTTAATCAGATTTTGCTTCCCTTAACGTCCAATGCTATTCCTCCTTGAGCAAAGATACAGAGATTCCATTGTTCTGTTATCTGTCTGCCTTCCAGCATCCCTTCTAACTGCAGATGCCAGTCTTCATCTTGTTTATTAAATCCCTATCATTTTTGTAGCATGCATATACGGCAGGTTTTTTTTTATTATTATTTTCTTCTCTGAATGTTATTTAAGTGATATTTGTGGAGCTGCCTGATCTGGCTGCTTTCCTGTTTTTTCTTTCATTTTCACAGTCTTCTGTGTTACCTCATATTTGAACATGTAGAGTTCCTGCAGCTTTTTCCTTAATGGATATATAATTGAAAGCAATCCACTCTTCCATGCCATTGACATTCTTCCACTTCTCAGATTAAAAGCTTTTAAATGTTAATTATTGATTTTAAAAGCCAATGGATAGATACTTTATACTTGAAATGAGATCTCTTCCTTTCATACAGCCTCTCCCTATCCTACAGGTGTCCTCTGTTCCAGATGGATCTCAGTTCCTCCTGCTAACACCATTATTTCAACCTGTCATTGCAGCTTTGATTCTGTGCATCCCCTTCTCTCTGCTTCTGCATGTGACATGAAAAGAATATTACATAGAATACTGCTGTGCATGTCGCAGTTTCAGCTTTCAAACTACCTACATTTGACCTGCAGATGTTCTCTCCAGTGCTCCTCTTCTGCTGCGAATCACAGGAACTGTTTGCTGCCCCTAGCATGTTCTTGGAGTATGAACGGATTTCTTGTGTCTCTTCAGGATCACACTGCAGGTTTATGTCCATATCATGGTTTCTGGGACGTGGCACACAGTTACTTTGTGAATTCTTTCTGGCCTGTGGTGAGAACAAAGTTGGCTGGAGCTAGCTGTTTCCTTGTACAACTTGTCCTCCTTCCCACTGTAGTCTGCAGACAGACATCCAAGATAACATATTTTACTTCTTGTTTTTCATAATTCTTA
>VXAV01003172.1:72310-85071 GCA_013399715.1 Alectura lathami
TTTTTTTTCCTCATGGCATTTATTTGTGTATGTAAGTACTGAATTATAATAAATATCTGATAAGTATTCTGTGGTATTTCTTAGAGAAGAGTAACGTTCTAGGCTCACAAGGCTTGGCTCTTTTGAAATGAACTCACCAGCTGAAAGCCCTTCTAGGACTAAGGCCTCCAGGTCTGACAGCATGACTGGAGTTAATTTGTTTTGTATTCACTAAAAATTAATGAAATAGTTTCTTTCTTCTATTGTAAGTGGGGATAAACCTAAGAATACCCAAACAGCACGCAGTGTTTGTAGTCTGCACTTAACAGGCATTTGGCAAACCTTAGCCTGGAAATCTTACTTTTAGAATATGTTCAGAAATATCCATTTCCTCATGGAATCATAAACAAAACACAGGATGTTATGTATCATAAAAGGAGACATTAAAAAGATGAAAGTTGTCATCTGAGGCAAATACCTATGAATTTAGATGACTTAAAGGAAACTTGAGGTTATGCACCAGCTTTTAAATTAAAATAGTCTTCTCATGAGGCAGTTTTTTATCTCAGTCTAATGATGAAAATATATACAGTTTAAATTGTAATTTTTTGGGTGGTGCTGAAACATGAGAGTACATTTGCTAGGTTATAATCATTGTATAGAGCTTTAAACGGAGAAGATTACATGAATCAGTAGTTGTCTACTGACTTCATTGTTGTTGCAGGTTGAAGTGCACGGGTTTATTCTTACCTTGGTGCAATGTTTTTGACAGATGCATTTAATTTTTAGGAGAATGGGATTTTTCTGTGAATAAATTTGCACTGTGAAAACATTCCCAGACACTTAGCATATGGAACAAATCCTTAGTTTTAATCTTTAAAAATGTATCAGTTTGTTTCCTCTGCTTTGCTGTAGTCTAAAGGATTTAAGACAGATATGGAATTTATAAAATTTTAAAACTTCAAAGGACTTGTGAGATCTCCACATAATATAATGTTCCACATAGAGGCACACTTACATTTTCCCCAGTCTCTGCTGGAAGTTAATTTTGCTTATTGTTTCACTTATTATTATTATTATTATTTTTTTTTTTTGACATGGCAGGTTTTATTTTGAAGTTCATTTCTGTGCCTGCGGCATTTGCAGGCAGACAAATGTGATGGATTGCTCAGGGTTTAAATGCTTGAGGACTGCAAATCAAAACTTGTCATGACTTATAACTCCATGAAAGAATTTGAATGCAGTGATTTCCTTGTGGAACAGAAGAAAATCAGAAATAATATGCATCAGAAATAGTGTGGCTAGCAGGACTAGGGAAGGGATTGTCCCCTTGCATGTGTCACTGATAGGACTACACCTCAGATAGTGTGTTCAGTTTTGGACCTCTCCCTACAGGAAGAATATTGAGCTGTGTGCAGAGCAGAGGAACTACGCTGGACAAGGGACTAGAAAACAAGAGTGATGGGGAGTGACTGAAGGAATTGGCGTTGTTTAGTCTGGAGACCTCATCACTTCAGAAAACCAGATTCAATACTGTCATATTCCTGCAATTTGACTTACAATTCCTATGTGTTGGGTTTTTTTAGATTGGTAAGTTCAGGCCTTTTCACAGTCATTGTAAAAATAGATTCACTAATACAGTATGGATGAAATAATGGAAATGAGCATGCTATATAAGACAACGACCTGAAAGGCTGTTGCAGTGACGAGAGTGCTGGTCTCTTTTCTCAGGTGACAAATGATGGGATGCGAGGAGACAGTCTTAGGTAGGGCCAGGGTGGTTTAGATTGGGTGTTACGAGAATTTCTTCACAGAGAGAATGGTCAAGCTTTGGAATGGGCTGCCCAGGGAAGTGCTGGAGCCACTGAGGTCTTTAAAAGACGTGTGGACATGGCACTAAGGGACATAATTTAATGATGGGACTCTCTAGGTCAGTTTGATGGTTGGACTTGCTGATCTTGGAGGCCATTTCCAACCAAGATGATTCTATGAGAGACGAGTAGTGCAAGACATAGATTCCCAAACGATGAGAAGATGTGCTTCTGTCTATTGCAGGATCTAGGCACTGAAAAACTAGCTCTCCAGATTTACGGAATTCATGAATTTCATATATGTGTGTGATGCCAAAATTCATGCAGTTAATGAACTGAATGAGACAGCTAAGCTGATGATGTGCAGCTGCCCGAACTGACTGAGGCTGGAGGCAGTCAGTAAAACTCTCGAACAGACTGATGTACTTGAAACTCTGCAGATGCCAGCCTGCCAGCTGGGTCAGTTGTGACATGAAAGTGAGTTTCAAACTAAGCCATCTTTCTAGATACAAAGTTAGCAACTTGGACATGGCTAGCTGTGTCACGCTAACCCTTCAAAGAAAACACTCCTATCTGCCTTGAACATCTGGAGCCCAGGACATATGCTCTTGGCAATGAGAATGGAAGATACTCATTGCTGTTTTTTAAATGGATAGATATCATTAATACATATTTTGCAAACAGGTTCATCCTTCCTGAAATTTGTAGATATGTAGAAGCAGTATAATTACTACAGAATAAATATTAAGGTAAAACTAGTTGGTTATTAAATACACCTGAGGCATTTCTTCATAGAATCATCACAGAATCATAGAATGGCTTGAGGTGGAAAGGACCTTAAATACAACCTAGCACCAACCACCCTGCCATGGGCTGGTTGTCACCCACTGGATCAGGCTGCCCAGGGCCACGTCCAACCTGGCATTGAGTGCCTCCAGGGATGGGGCATCCACAGCTTCTCTGGGCAGCCTGTGCCAGTGCCTCACCACCCTCTAAGTAAAAAAATTTCCTCCTAATATCTAACCTAGATCTCTCATCTCCTAGTTTACAACCATTCCCCCTTGTCCCATCACTATCAGGCCATTAATCCTATCTTAGGAGATAATTCAATATTATTGCTATAACAGTCTTTAAAGTGAGAATCAGATCTTAGCCTAGGCTGCAGAGAGAAGAAAAAAATATAAAATCAACACATCATTTAACATTTTATCAGGTAAGAGCATCCTGGCCATGGTTGTGTTCACTGTGGAGTTGCTGTATTGCAATGGCAAAGACTTCCTGCCTGGATGCTCTCAGTTATTACAGCCTGTTTTATTCACTCAGGCCCTCCAGTTTACTCTTTGCAGCTCATTTATGACATACAGTACTTCTTTCTCTTCTTTTAAGTTGTTGCCCTGAAGTTACTTTTTTCTCTTACCTTAACTAAAGCGGTTATGTCACTCATGAAGGCATACCATCAGGAAAGCATAACAAGTCATTCTCAGCATTTTAGATGCTTTTGCCACTCACATGTCCTCAGACTCAGTAATTTTTAGGTTTGTGATCAGAGTGAGTAGGTATTACAAATAGCAACTGGTGAGTAGTATGTGCTATCTAGCTGGCAAAATTAACAACTGGTAGATACTGATAGTGGCAAAAATCACATTCTTTGTATGCATATTTAACACAGTGTTGGACTCTTCACAAATAGCAAATCAGGTACATCTTTATCAAATTACAGAGTGTTTGCTATATATATGTTAGGTTTGGTTTTGCATTCAGCAGACTTTAATGAACTGTAAATTCAAGAATCAGTCTCACTGGTTACTGCAACTAGCATGTGTCGGACAAGGAGGTGGCTCTGCAGACCCTCTCTTTGCGATGCTAGAGAGGAAGGAAGCCCTATAGAGCATTTTCAGCTTGGAGCAGGACATGGATATTTCTATACCCTATACACTGGTTGTGTAAATTGATGGAAGGTCATCTGTGCAAAATAAGCTAACACTGCTTGTTTTGCTTCTACAAGCTCCTCACAGCAAGTAAAAAATTCAGTGCCAGTTCTGGTCCTTGAGTTAACACCATATTACTTAATTGTTTTCACATTGCTAATATTTTGTTTGTATGCTGTGCTCCTTTTAAAATATTTTATTGTATTACCATTTCAGACCAGTAAAATACTCATTAAAAGATCTTGAAAGATGCTTAGTTTTCCTGCATGCAGAAAAAGTAAAACATAATGAGCTCTGAAAAAGAAAGATTTATCCTTACCAATAAAGAGAAAATAAACAAACAAAACCAGTATAGAAAATGTAGAGGGAAAAAAAAAAAAAAAAATGACCCAGAATTTTGTAACATTCTTTTGGGTTCTTTGCAAGACTGGTTAATTTCTGTAGAGGTGTGTGAGTTTGCTTTGTCAATCAATCAGTTTAAAGCTATGCTTTGCTCTGATTATAAACGTGACTTGAGAATAAAATGAATGTTTCCATAGTGCTTGGTATATGAAAATTGGTATACAAATGCTGCTGTAAGTATAATTACTTTAATAATGAAAGGCAAAATCCAGTTGACTAACACAGTTTTTAATTAGGCTGACATAAACCATTTCTGATTCAGGACAATGCTTTTTACAAAATTAAATGCTACATGCATGTATGCTTAATCGGTTCATTAACATGTTGGGTCCAAATTAACTGTTGTTATATTGTCATTGTCTAGAAAGAAATTTGCATTGTATGCTGTGTTGTCACTAGTCCAATATCACTAGCATGTATATGAAAGATGCATTAGTTTTCTACTAGAGTATTCAACTCTAACTTATCCTGGTTCTTGTTGACTTAAAACTTAACTTTGCAAATATAGCATCTGGCAAAGAGAAATCTTTCACTTAATATGCAGTCATGAATCTCAGTAAGTGTAAGATGATGCACTTGAAAATCCACTGCGTTACAGCTCCTTCAGGTCTTCCTTTTAAGTTCCAAACTCTATAAGTTAGAAAAAAGTTGGTAGGTTGCTGCCAGTTAGCAAAGAGCAGATGGTGTTTATTACACTGACCAGCAAATTGTGTATCTGTGGGAGTAATAAGCCCAATTACCCAAATGTTGATTGTGCTTTTAAGTGTTGTACTCTTAGTACCTATTTCCATACCTATGCGTATGCTCAATATAAAATTTAATTGTGCACTAGGAAAAACCTTGGTGGTGGCCTTCAGCAGTCTGAATTGTTACAATTCATAGAAAAATCAGTTTAGAGAACGTCTTTTAACTGAGCAAATCTTACCTTGTATTTTGCTTATTTCTAAATATTAAAAGTGCCAGGCTTGGCTGGGATGAATGTAAAAAGTAATTTTCTTTTTTGTCCTACAGAGGCCTCTTGCCCTTAACAGAACATGACTGTTTAGTGTATGTTCTGACTTTGCTTTGATGTGATGGGCAAAATCATTATTAGCTCAGTGTACTCTGCCATTTCTATAAATACTGCTCTTTTTGAACAGCTTTCCATTAAAGAATAGTCATTATGGGCTCTTCATGGACTTGTGTCCATAAAAGCCTTCTCTCCCTGTCCTTGGACTCCCACAGCGCTCCAGCAGGGCTGGCCAAACAGAGGTAGGTTCAAGGAAAACCAGCATCAGGAAATATCTGTAGTGTATTCCATTCCTGAAATACAGCCAAAACAGGGCCAAAAGGCAAAAACCAAAGGTAAAATATGATATTAAGATTCTCTTTTCCATTACGGAGGACTACTGTGTAGTCCTCTTGTCAGCAGAACCTGATCTTGCTGCACTTACCTTGAATAATACATAGGAAAGTGCCTCTTCCTTAAGCAAACCCAATGATTTTAATGGCAGTAATTTCTGCAGTCACTCCCTAAATATCCAAAGAAGCAATAGTAGCTAAATATATACAACAAGGTCTTTTTAATTATTATTTTTTATTTTTTAAGCATACTTTCTTCAGGATCTTTCTGTGTCCGTCCAGTGCCTGGTACAGCGATTCTATTTGGGTATCTCTGCAACTGAAATAATAAAAAGTGACTGCCCTAAGACATTAAGCATTGAGTCATAAACCCCTTAAACTTGTTAATTGCAGATTTAATATAGATCCAGAACTTTAATTGATTTCTTGGCTTCTTCTCCATTACCTCATGTCAAAGTTAAAAAGAGAATCACACGAAATAAAATGTTTGGGTGTCTGACGGATTAGTGGATTATAATAAATCATTCTGCTAATGTATGTATTAGAAGAATATCACTTCAAAATTTCCTCAGTTAAGAAAGACTTTATATTTAACGGAATAAAGACACATCAGACCCCAAACAAGTGTTACTTTAGAACATGATTTATTTTAATTCTAAGGCTCATTTAAATTCCTTTGTTTAAAAACCACAACTTGTTACCAAATTCTGACAGAAAATTGCTTAAAATGAAGAGTGAGAGAATGTTTTTGTTATCTCAGTATGGACTCGTATCTGGAAAATGTTTGTCTAGAGTCACTGACCATCTGTTTTGTGGAATTACGCCAAAAATACATTTTCACTGTAGATTTAGATGCTTGCTAGGAGCTAGTAAATAGCCAGACAGATATTGCACCATCTTCTTCAAGCACACTATAAATATGAACTCCTAGCACTTTTCAATATGAAAAATGTGTAATAAAAATGCTTATTTTTTAGGTAAATCTTTCAGACACAGTAGCTTTAATTATTCTAGCTTTGTTACTCAGACTTAATTTATTCTCAAGGTAATTCTGTTGATTTGAATCAAAAATTAATTTGGCCCTGAGTTTTCAAGAAGCTGTATTTTTCCTTTGAGCAGTTCATACTGAGTCCATCTTTCTCCCTGTGGGCTAGCATTGGGTTTCTGCTCAAAGCCTCTGTGAACAGATCCAACACACTCTGAGCACTCTGGAGGAGAGGGCACCTTCTCCGTTGGCTCTGGGACCTCTGTACCGAAGTAGTGCAGTAGTCTAAGAAAGCATTAGCACATCTCCTCTGGAGCAGGTCTCCAGGGCCCCTTTTAGCAGTATGCGTATTTTCTTCTGCTCCTGCTGTTTGCTGTCTCCCAACATGCCTGGTTAAAATAGAGTCCTGCAAAGTTTGACCCTACCAAACAGGTTTCCTGTAAGCTCTCCTCCAGAGACAACAAACACTACAGAGCTTGAATAAAAAATTATATTACATCCTCATCTGGAGCACTAACTGCATTTTGATAAGCCAAATGTATTAGATTTTGAACAGATATTGAGGTAAGCAACTACATACAGAAGGAGAGAAACTTGTTCATCTGCTGAGCTTTATGTGCTTGTATAGTGTTGAGGGAAATAAAATTTACTTTCATAATCTTCCAGAGCTACCTTTACATGGAGAGAAGTCCCCTGTGCGTATCAAAAGGTGAGGTACTCTTAAACAAATGCTATTCTAAAATGACTGAAATATCAGAAGTCCTAGAATATGACAAGAATAAACCTAACTTATAAGCAGGTCTTGATCGGTAAGTCTTTAGTCAGAAATTAATAACATCTTTGTCTCCTTTTCTTTAGCACAGGACTGTATTTAGATAGGAAGTTTTTATTTATTTATTTACTTATTTATTTCATGAATAGAGAAAGATTTCTGTGAGAATAAGTAGCTCTAAATATAGAAATAAGTTTTGTCCCCCCACAAAGGATCTGAGAGCAAATGGGGAATTGAGCATCCTAAGAAATAACACACCTATTTTGTGTGCCCCAAGTGCTCTTTCTATTTTGCTGTTTCTAGGATTAGAGAAATAGTGAATTTATTCTCCCAGTGCAGGGCTTTGTATTAAATTTGAGGGTTGAGTGTTAATGCTGTAAATGTTAGATTTGTTGTATGTATGCCTATACCTATGCTGTACCAACGTGCTCAAAATCCTTACTAATACATAAATGGACATTTTTAATTTTGAAAAAACTGCAGGTTAGAACTTCATGTTGCAACATAAGATAACAGCAAATGATATGGCTGTCCACTTAATTGATTCCCAGCATTCTTACCCCCATGTGCAGAAGTCAGGTGGGGAGGAAGATAGCATGGTTTTAGATAGGATGGGATTTATGGCATATGCCATATGGTGGAGTAACTGTCTGTGTACTTGTGATGATGCCCCCTGGCACAACAGGCTGGGTGGTGGCTTTGGCAAGGGTGACTTCTCCGTGCAAGGTGCCTCATGCTGCTGGGTTTGGGGAGACCCCACCAGATCCCACAGCCTGCGGCCCACCTCTGGGGAGGTTCACAATATTCCTCAGCATGTACAAGCAGAGCAGCAACGCTCTAAACATGGTTCTCGCAAGTGAGCTGAGCGTTGCATGTTGGTTACATTATTCAA
Source organism: Alectura lathami (assembly GCA_013399715.1). NCBI lineage: Eukaryota > Metazoa > Chordata > Aves > Galliformes > Megapodiidae > Alectura > Alectura lathami. Next base: position 80,421 of record VXAV01003172.1, read on the forward strand.
AGGCAAGATTATCCCATATTGACAGAGTCCTGTGTGTACAAACAAAGAAAGGATTCAGTGTTTGATTACTATTTTGAGCAGGAAAAATGATATAGCAATGAAAGTGACAACTACTATCTGCCTAGCTCCTTTAACCCCATTTCTGGCTGTCAGGTCATTGAGACTGCTCCAGTGCAAGGAGCCAAGGACGGGTCCTAACAAATGTCCCCCCTGCCAGCACAGGACATGGGCAACTTACTTGGAAATATCTCAGTCTCCCAGCTAGCCTCCTAGAATAAATTAAAAAAAATAAAAAATAAAAATAAAAATAAAAATAAAAATAAAAATAAAAATAAAAAGTGTTTGGTCAGATTCCTCTATTTATGCAAAAAAAAAAAAAAAAAAACACCTGTNTTCAAACCATTTTTTTTTTGACTTTGTTTTTGTTTTTGGGTTACTTATTTTTATAAAACTTACATTTTCTAGTCTGCTATCTGAAGATAGTAGTATCATTAGAAGCCCACTGTAGTAGTGTACATGTTATAAGATAGTGAGTACACAAGTACACTAGTATTAGCTACAGACTTTTTGCAGTACAAACTCACTTTCCCATCTTTTATATAACACAAATGTGGTAAGGGAGCTGTGTTTATTTACCTTGGATGCCTGCTTCAAAGTTCAAACTCCCACTGCGTTCGTGTCCTGGACAATTTGCTTTAATATGCCATATACTGAAGAAACTTCCCCTTGAGTTCACCACACCATATAAAAGAGATATTACGTAAGCATTATATAAATGTTTGTCTGTGTGTTTATTTTCAATTCTGTGGTAATTCTGCTGATGTGACTTATGAAAACAACCCATGACATGTCCTGGTTGAAGAGGGTAAGTTCAAGCACAGCAATGAGAATACGTGTGGTGATTTTGAGATATTACGGTACACTTAAGTCTGTCACAACATTGTATATAAGCTATGGGATGTATTTTAAGAACTAATTATTGTAAATATATTTTTTTTTTTTACAGCACAGCTTGTAATTAATTTATGGCATTTCATAGATGCCATGCATGATATATCAGCGTAATAAAAGCTGACACTTGGAGACAGACTGCCTGTGCTGTGCTCCAGCTTGACAACACCGTGTTAGTTTTAGGGATTCTCTTCTCAGTGGCTTAACCTGAAGCACGCAAGGGGTGCTGATGTGCAGCACGTCCTACGGGAAGGGGTTTTCAGACTTGCAGGATTTTTGTGATTGTAGGTCAGTGCTGAGGACAGCTGGTGTCCCTAGAACTTATTGATGTTGGGAAGACAAAGGACCGTGGTAGAATTTCTGATATCATGCACTGGCTTTTCTGGAACTTCAGACAAAACCGGAATAACAATGATTCATTTTTTCAGTTGTAAGTAACTGCATGCTTCCTGGTGTATGTTTTCAGAATATCTGGAAGGTGGATGAAGTGTGAATGTCTGTCTACTACATAATCGATAGAATTAAAAATCCCCAGCCACTTATTTCCTGTGAAGTGATTAAAATCCACTTTGTACATAGTTTATGTTGGCCATACTGCTCTTTTGCAGCAATATTTCAAGGTAATTATTAGACAGTTTATGAAGTACTTAAGTATAAATGTTAAGCATAAATCTTCATAGACTGTATTTTAATAGTTTTACTCCATTCAGAGAACAAATATTGTCAAGCTTTGTCTGGCCTTCTTGTAATCTACTTCAAACATAGGTAGCTATATAGCTCTTTCAGCTTTTGAAAGCTGAAAGCATCTTTTTCCTAATATTTAGAGACACTCAAGGAATGCAGCACAAATTCTGTCTACTTCTACTCCAGCTGGTGATGTGTAAGTGGCACAAAAGAGTTCATCTTGTAACAGCCTTTCTGCATGTAAGTGTGTTCTCTGCAGAGAAGAGAAAGCTCTGCTGTTTGTTCGACCTTCTCTAATGAGCCTTCACATGCATGAGACTTCATTTTCGAAATCTTTCTTCTATCAATAGATTAAGTCCTAGGCTTAGTATATGGTTTCAAATTAAAGTTGAAATTCGATTTTTACAATTCCTTTCTCATCCTTAGGCTTATTTTCATGTGGAATTTAATAATCCATCTGAAACTAGCAACTTCTTCCAAGCAAAGTTGGCCCTTGAAGATGCATAGCTACAGTTTTAGTACAGACGTACATACTTAATATTGTTGATACCATGATGATTTAAAAGGACAGGATTTATTGGGAGAGATGATAACTATTATTAAATCAGTAGATAAAGTTGGAACAAATTGCAAGCACGCTAGCCTGAAAAATGTTTTTTCTGCGCTTCAAAGCTTGTTCTGTTTTTCTGCAGCTGTACCACTTGCTATTTCCACCTGGACATTTTATCTTACTGAAATTGGTTATGGTAATTTAGGTGGAAGTATATTCTCCCTTACATGTTTATTTTTCCTGTTCTTTAAGTACTTTTTTCTCTGGTGGTTTAACCAATATTTCAAGGAAGTTACCAATAATTTGTAATTAATAAACTGGACCGAAAGTTAGCTTGTGTTCCAGAGTATCTGGCCTGATTCTGAGTTTGGCTTCTACATTTGTGTGCTAGATTTTTCCTGGCTAATTGGATACAATAATATTCCCTCATACCCCTTTTTTAAGATAAAACTTAAAGTAGAAGGTAGTGCAAAATAGGGTATGTTACAACATTTCTTCTCTTATAATCTTCCACAGCATTCTCCTGCAGAAGTTGGCTGCTCATGGCTCGGACAGATGCCAATGGCATCCTGGCCTGCATTAGAAATAGTGTGAACTATTCCTCTAGAACTAGGGAAGGGATTGTCGCCTTCTACAGGGCACTGGTGAGACAGCGCCTTGAATATTTTGTTCCGTTTTGGGTGCCTCACTGCAAGAAGGACATTGAGTTGTTTAAGCATGTGCATAGAAGAACAATGAAGCTGGTGAAGAATCTAGAAAACAAGACATATGAGGAACAACTGAGGGAACTGTTTTGTTGTTTTTTTGTTTTTTTTTTTTTGGTCTGGAAAAGAGGAGGCTGAAGGGAGACCTCACTGCTCCCTACAAGGAGATTGCAACAAGGAGGCTGTTTGTTTCCTTAGGTGACAAGTGATAGGATGCAAGGAAATACCCTCAAGCGGTGTGCCAGGGGAGGTTTAGATTGGACATGAGGAAGAATTTTTTCACAAAGAGGATGGTCAAGCATTGGTAAGGGCTGTCCAGGGACCCTATCCCTGGAGGTGTTTTGAGAGTTGTGTGACCATATCACTAATGAATATAGGTTAGTGATGGGACTCTATAAGTCAAGATGATAGTTGGACTTGGTGATCTTGAAGGTCTTTTCCAACCTAGATGATTCTATGGTTCTATTATTTACGATCTTTCTAGAGTGTCATGGGTATTTTTGACACCGGTTTGTCCTTGATTGCTATTCTTATCGTCATGTTCCTTATTTGATTTTTCTCCTAATACTGCTCTGAAAGAAAAATAAGTGAAAGAAAAGATAATAATAAAAAAAAAAATAAGTGAAAGAAAGAAAAAGAAGTGCAGATACTATTGCACGCCTTTACTCTCAGCTGACTTAGTCTTTGTTGAAAGACAGGACAGAGCACTGTCTCTTCATACTTGAGCATAATTTAGAAACATCCCAAGCAAATGCTGGTTGTTCTCAATCAACTTCCAAATACAGCGTGCCATAGAGTTTTGAAAAAGATTTTGGAAAGCATAAAATAGACTAAATCAAAAAAAAGCTATTGACTGCAGAATAAACAAATTGCTGTTATTTGATAACTCCCCTCTTTTTGTTTTTTTGTGTCGACATAACATTAACACCTTATTTATTTACTGGTCAGCCACCGAATTTTCATGTCTTCATACAACGCATGTGTCACAAGAACAGTACAGTGTTAAAGAGTATTAGCAGCATGTCAGACAAGTCCCAATGCTCTTCAGAATGCTCTCAGAACACAGAGTGGATATCTACAGTGACTTGTTGCTTGTGTGATTTGTTCAGTTGCTGACAAAACAGATATTCAAAGCTTATACACTACACAGCACTTGGTTCAATCAGTATGTAAAACATAAGTTCTTAAAAACCCATCAAAAGCTCTAACTTTTCAGAATATATTGCTTTGCCAATAAAGCTGGCGAACTTTAATGGAAAGAATGTATTCATTCTCTTGGATTCACCAGTGCCATCTTATAAGCAAAGATTGTCGTTTAGCAGTTAGTCAAACCTAAACAGCTGCTGACATTTTTTCTCCTAAAAATGAAACTCCTGGGTTTAAAATAAAACATCAGTGCTTTTAGTTCCTTTCTAGGCTTGGTAAGAGGATACCTCCATTCTCGACACTTGTATGAATTAGGCCTAGAACTAAGTAGTAGTATTATTTAAAGGCAAAATAAACTTTTCTCTTTAAGCAACTCATTTATAAAGTTTATTAATTTTTTAAGAAGTACTTCTTGGTTTAAAATAGTTCTCTTATTTACTTTCTAGTTCAATTTTGTTGGGAAATTGCTTGGACCAAGAGGAAACTCCTTGAAGAGGTTACAAGAAGAAACAGGTGCAAAAATGTCTATCCTGGGGAAAGGCTCCATGAGGGATAAAGCTAAGGTACTGTATCTGGATTCTGATGGCAGTTAGTGTTGATACTTTTGTGCCTTAGC
>VXAV01003172.1:85134-101824 GCA_013399715.1 Alectura lathami
CTAAAATTAAGTTAGATTCTGACTCCAAAGGCTTTTTTTTTTTTTTTTTTCAAGTTACTTTCATTGCTTAAATACTGTTTTTCTCTTATTGTGGAAACCTTTCTTCCCATATAATCTTGGACCTCCACATGGTTTAAATAATTAAGTGGTATTTAAATAATACCACTGTTATTTAAATAATTCACTAAAAGAGAAATCATTTTCAAGTCAGTTTATTCTGAGAAGAGCTTCTTTCTCTTGAGGAAGTTTAACTTTTAAGATTACTGCTGTAATGTCAATGTACATAAATAGGTTTTTGTTTCTTTAGGCTTGTTAATGTTTATTTAAATATGTGACTTTTTTATAAGGTTGAACATTTATTCAGGGCATAGTTAAAAAAAAAAAAATAAGATAAGGAAGTGAAAATTGTTCTTAAATATACCTAAGAATGCACTATGGATAAAAGAAAAAAATCTGTATTTGGAATCACCGCCTGGCTATTGCACCTTAAATAATTATTTGTAAAGTCAAGCAGTTTATATATGCAATCCAAAGAGTAATACACATTGCACTGTGAAATCTTACTTTACAGGCTGTAGAACAAAGCATTATGGTCAACACAGAAATAATGACTGCTAATTTCACTAAACTATACATAGCCTTTAGTAATGCTGTGCATTGTTCAGCTTTCCTTTCTGTCACCTCTGTCATTCATCTCAGTAGCTAAAGTAATGAAAGAAATAACATGTCAAAATAAAGGAAAGGCTAGTCAGGATTTTACCATTTTTATGGCTGGCATTATTTGGTCTTGGTAATGTGTATCAGCAGTCACACTTGCATTATGAGATCTCCAATGGCAATATGAAGAATAAAACACAAAAAGAGAAATTAGGCACACAGAGTGTATTTCATTTTTTCAGTGATTTCTTTATGACATTGGGCATACTGACACTTCAATTATCTATCTAGCACTATATTTTTTGATAAATGCTGATTACACTACAGATTTTATTTTTAGTTATTGACAAGTAAAATATTTTATGACTTCTGGCTTACTTCTGGAATTATAAAAAATGAATGCCTGGATGCGTGCTGCTAAGTACGGTAATTTTCATCTGTACTGCATCTGCCAGCTCCAGTCTCAGCCACCCACTCAGATTATTATTGCCAAAAGCAGCAATTGCCCAGACAGGGAAGTGTGAAGAGCTTGTTACCAGATAAAGAGGTTAAGCACATAAACAGACAAAGTCCTCTGGTTTTGAAATTGGTCACTCTTCTTATCATACCATTGGAATTTCATTTTATCATAACAAACAGGGCCAGCATGCCAGTTACTATACTCACTCATGGGTATGTCATCAGAAATGAAATTTAGTTGTTTTTTTTTTCTCTTCATACAGTATTTATGCCTAAAGAGCAATCTGAAGTTAAGTATGAAAATCATGCAAAGTTATTCATATGAGAAAGGTATAAAATGTGAAGTTCTACAGTAAAATAGCATTAAATATGGGAGTGGTGAAAGCAAATACTATAGAAAAGGCCTCATAAGTAACTGTTATCTTAATCCAGTCTTGACATCACTGACTGAAAAGAAAATGAAAGCTTTATGCAATTACAGTGAGAGATATGAATTATCTGATCTGTGTACATCACTGTTACTTGTTCCAAAGAAAAGATGCTGTGGATGTCCATGGGATGGATAACAATTGCAATTAGCATTTCAGAGAAGATATTCTAAACTGAGATCCTGGTAAAACTTAAAGAAAATATAAATATCTGTGAGCATAAATTTTGGCTTAAATTGCTACATCACTAAGGAGAATACAACTTGCTGTGGTTAAAACAGTTGTCTTGCCATAAAACAAGCCCACTAGCCTCATTTGTGAAGCTTTCTTTTTAATGATTCAAACACAAATTACCAGAGTCTGGAGGCTTGTTGTGGTTATTTTATACCTTACTAGAAATCAGTTTACATGTATGGACTGATTAGTCTGCCTTCTGGAGGAGTTTTCAAGATAAAACTGTAATTTCTGTCTGTGAACTAGAATATCCTTAATGCTGTCTGTATTACCGCACAGGCTGTACCAGTCCCTAGGCAGACTGCAGCCATGTGGGCTTTTCCCCTTTGGTCCAGTGCAGCTGGCTGCTCAGCTGCATTAGAGCAACAGAAACTGAATGTCAGTATGTGCCTGATGGAAAAGATTAAGTACATTTACACCATAAATCCTTATCTATTGTTTGAAAATAAGCCATCCACCAATTTCTGTCTTTTTACTGCAGAAATGACGGTAGGAAGGTATTTGGCTCTACAATGAACAAATCTGGGCATATTCTGTAATTTTGGGCAAGTGGAGGTGCAATTTTCCAGTTTTGGGAACCTCCTTCTATTAAGGGAGGTTTATCTGGTTTTCAGAATTTCCTTGTTCTTAAAAAAATAAATCTGTGTATACATTTCAGAGACTAAAGAACTGGGGCTGTTCCTTTGCTGAGCGTTATACTGCTGGTGAGAGTGACTGAAGTTTTTTGCACTGTGCCTACAGTACGTGAACAGGGCAAATTAATTTGAAAAGACAATGCAACCTACTAAACGTGAATAATAACAGCAACTCCAGCGGGGCACTGTATGCCGCAGAGCTTATATACATCTCACAGAAAATAGTGTTTGAAATTATGGAAGAAATGCCCAAAAATAACTGCAGCAGTTTTTCAGAGTATTACTGCAGATGTAAGGAAAATGGCAATGATTTTTCTAGATCGCCATGGCTAATGTGAGTACTTAAATCTTTGTGCTTAAGCTAATGCCACTGACTCAGCAGCAGTCTATTTTTCTGTAATGGACACAACCTGAGGGGAAAGATCCTACAGAATTCTGGCAGGAAAAACATCACAAGATGTTGCATTACCTCTAGGCACAACAAAAGGTGATGCTGGATTTTAGATGCTTCTTCCTTTTGAGTTGTCATACAGAACCGTACTTCTAATGCTGGCTCTTGCTAAACTTTGAAATATTTTTTGGCTAAATAACTCCTGTTATTTCTAAATCATAGAGAAGGTATTGTTGAACATGATGAGCATAGTTGTGGTCATGGAGAATTGTGCTCATTGTAAGAGCACAGCCAGTTTCCAGAGAGTTCTTCAGACAGGGTCAGCTATCATTGTCTTGCTGACTGACATGACACATGATAAAGTTTGTCATTCCTGTAGTAATACAGTATTATAAATATGCAAAGACATTCTTCACAACAGGTAGTGACGAGATTAAACATAGTCATATTAAGTTGCTTGGCTTTTCATTCTTTTCCCTTTCTTTTTCTATTTTCTCCAAATAGCATGGGATGCGATTGTAAAGGTAAACAATCAAACTGAACTGACAAGAGAAATCTCATTACAAGTGGAATGAATTGATTGCTTTCATACTGCGATGCGCATTTTCTCCTTTTCAGCCATACAATGAATACTTTTCACTGTGCCATTTAAAAATAAAAAAAAAATTAAAAAAAACTAAAATGTGTGCAGTGAAGTGAAATAGCTTTTTCAAATAAGCTATAGCAGAAAGAGCATGGAATCTCTTTAAAAGAAGCAGGAAAACATGTAGCAACTTCTTAAAGACTTCAGTTTCTTGAGCGAGGTACCTGAAAGCAGATACCGGAAAGACTTTTTTTTTTTCAGCAGAGAGCACAATCTTACGGCTTGCACTATTTTTTCAAATGTGCAACCTCAATTTAAACTGTTGCTGCTGCTTGGTGCATAATCCACAAGCTGGTTTTGCGTTTCCATCCATGTCTGCGTGTCCCCACATGGCCAGCAGCTGCTCATAGCTCAGAACTCACTTGTGCAACTTAGCCCTTGTTACTACAGATTCCTATTGCTCTCCTATAAGCCGTGGGGAACTAGAGAACAAACTTGCACTGAAAAATCACATAAACTGTTTTTCCATGACTGAACGTTTTGCCAGCTACTGAATGAACTTTTAACTGCTTTCTTCAACAAGTTTCTGTTGTTATTTAAAATAGTTACAAAAGCAAGAAGGTTTAATCACAGAAGGCTTAAGTGCACTAGAGCTATCTATTTTTCATTGATCTGTGGATTAAACCGTTTCCAGGAAGATCCAAGGGCACTGTACAGCAGCATGTCATGTTAGACAGGGCTTCTTTCATGCGCTTTTCTTTTTTAAAAAAAAAACAGTTGTTAAGACCTTGTTGGCAAAGAACTGAAGTTGGCACACAGAGAACCTGCTTATGCTCAATGAGAAATGTATTGTCTTTAGTGAGGTTTTTAACCGCCATATTATGTGAGTACCTTAAAAAAGATTTTGAAGATATGGGAGAATTGCAGTGTGCCCTGGTCTGCTCAAAGCAATGTCCTGACTCCATTACTGCAACCTGTAAATACAGGCTTAAATATCTTACAGGGTTAAGTCCACATATATCATGTGACATAGTGCCCAGTGCCTTTGTGATCTGAACCACAATGTATTTTTTTCATTAGAACATAGATCAGACTGAGAATGTTGGGGTTGTTCAGCCTGGAGAAGAGAAGGCGCGGGGGGACCTGATAGCAGCCTTCCAGTACCTGAAGGGGGCCTACAGGAGAGCTGGGGAGGGACTCTTCAGGAGGGCATGTAGTGACAGGACAAGGGGTAATGGCCACAAACAGGAAGAGGGGAAATTTATGCTAGGTATTAGGAAGAAATTCTTTACTGTGAGGGTGGTGAGACACTGCAACAGGTTGCCCAGAGAGGTGGATGTCCCCTCCCTGGAAGTGTTCAAGGCCAGGCTGGATGGGGCTCTGAGCAACCTGGTCTGGTGGGAGGTGTCCCTGCCCATGGCAGGGGGTTTGGAACTAGATGGTCTTTGAGGTCCCTTCCAACCCAAACCATTCTATGATTCTATGACCATGTCTACCATGAGCATAGTGTCCTAATATTGGAGAGTTAACTCTCTGATAGCTTTTCTCATCTTCATTGTTTTTTCAAGAAAACTGTGTAAATAATGCCAAATCATATTTCATTCCAAATGAAAGTGGCACCATTCTAAGCAAGAAGAATTTTAAAGGATGCTAGAATGTTAAAATAAATAAATAAATAAATAAAATATCTCTTAGTCATTTCCACTAGGTTTTATGCTGGTGGCATTCCACTCATGCCAGTGTGATTGCTAGCTCTAGTTTTTGTCTATAATAATTTGGCCTACTGTGTCAGCATGAGATTTCAGCTCCTTTAGTTGGAGATAAAAATATGTGTATTTCTTTAAAAATCTCTATTTTTTTTTTTTTTAAACAGAAACTGCAGCTTTACTTCTATCCTAGTGGGAGTTTTGCTCTGGACTTTATGCAAAATCCCTAAATGTTTGTTTCTTAGGTAAGATGTTTCTGTTTCATTGAATTGCTCCTTTATCATCTTTAGTTATACAATGTCCAAGGGAAAGGTAGGACAACGCACGACATTGGATTTAGAAAAATGGCTCACACCCAGAAGCATCAATAGCTAGTTTTAGATCACTAATTGGTACTCTCCCAATTAATCTTCTTCTATCATGTGTTTCTTTGCTGTGTGTAAAAGTATTATTGACTTTGGATTGTTTTCTCTGCATCCATGATACCTTAGAGCTTACAGCCATTATACCCCACAAGTCGGTTTATGACCAAGAGCAGGATTAGGCCCTCAGCATTTAAGATATAAGCAGGAGTAGCAGCAGCACACTGCTTCTGCTGTAGCACATTTTTTCCTTTTCTAAATCTCTCCACCTCCGTGATACTGACTGTTGTGAGGCTGTAAGGACTGTAACAAACAGCTGCAAAAAAAATGCAAGCAAAAAGAAACAGACAAAAAAAAAAAACTGGAGCACCCCGTATCTTGAAACTGGAATATTTCAAGCAATCACCTGCAAAGTGATGTTAACCCTTCAAAGTCTACTCATTTTGTATCAACTTTCGCTTGCTCAGCCTCCCTGATTTCTTTGGGAGATCTGTCTCTGTATCACCTCTAATGTGTTGTAAACACCTTTTAACTGGATAGGGGGTGGAGTTCAGGGTAGACAGATCACAAAATATTTCTTAGAACATCTTTTATTCTTTAACCTGATTTTACTAATAGCAGATAGCTGTTCTAACAGCTTATTTAGTCTCACATTTGATTTACACACTTGCTCACAATTACCTGGTTAAAGCAATGTTTGGGAGGCCTACTCTGACTGTATACTCAGAAAGTGAAAGGTTGTACTAGCAAACACCTACGTACTGAACACCTACAGCAGTAGGTATTCAGAAAGTCTCTCAGAGAAGTCCTTTATTTTATAAGATGAGTATATAATCCCATAGTCTTTATCTGCATACAGCAGCCATCTTGGATGCTGACAGAGTTATACAACCCATTGCAGTACTTGCTGGTGTTCACTGTCCTCTTGGCATTCTCAGACTGTGTTCTGGCAGGCTCACCAGAACCAGCAGGGCTCACTGATCTTTGGGAAGCTTTCATGTCACACCTTCTCAGCAGTCTGGACGTTTTCTTGTAACTATTTCTGTAACAAACCTTACACATATCTACAGAACCAATTCACTCAAACTTACATGGAAGGGACTTCCATGAAAAATGTTTGGATGCTCATTTTTGTTGCTTCAGATAGCTCTGCCTGCATACCTGATCAATGAGATACCTTTCCTTTTTAGTTCCATACCTATCTGAAAGCTCAGTACTGGAGCTTGTTGTCACTAATGCAGGATCTACCATCAGAGTCAAGAATTAGCGATTTTGCTGAGTGACAGAAGCTCTATATTCCACTCTTCAGCATCTCTCAGTCAGTCCCTCCTTGAGTCAGCAGTAACAAAAGGATGTCAGGGAAGATTGCTAAGCTGACATGATACTCAGTGAACTTTCTGCAGGACAGAAGAATCCTAAAATTAATAAATTCAAAATATTCTTAGCCTTTTTGTCTCTGAGGAACAAATTTCAGACTATAAATTTTGGGCTGTAAATTTTGGAAACTGCTTCGTTCATTCTATAATTTATTTTTCTCTGATTTCTTGAAAAAAAGCCAAACAGTTTTTGCAAGCTTGTGTGTTTATTAGAGGAAACTGAATTGAGCTTCTGAACTTGTTGATAATACTCTGGGTTTTTTTATGAAATGATTTGATATTATTTAACAAATACTTATGTTTCTGTGTACAAGGGAAATTGGAATGCAACTTTTAATTTTAAAGTGAAAAAATGGCAGGAAAAAAAAAAAAAGTGATTAGTGTGTCTTCCTTGCCTTCATATGTATTGATTATTGATGAAAATTAAAGTTCATAGGTTGGTTATATATGAAAGTAGATCAAAGAATCAAGAGATTGGGGCACTAATTTAAGTACTCAACATTTTTGTAATTTAAATTGAAAATTGTTGTATTTATCTCTTTCGGTTCCTAAGGAGAATCTGTAGGATCTCCACTAATACTCACTATCCCAGAGCCACAGTTCCTGTACTACTGAAGCCAGTGGCAGTTTTGGCAATGAGGAATAACCCATTCTTAGTATTTTGCTGACAGAGAGAATGAAATTCAGATGCAAACTCAAAATCTGTTAATTCTGAGACTGAAGTCCAAGTCTCAAGAGTGAGCTGTAAGAATGGCTGCAGAGAGTCAACCAGCTGTATCACTTTAAATGCTTCCTGCTAACTTGTTTCATTGAGTGCTGTGATACTTCCATGTAATTAGTGATTGAATTTTCAAAATGGAATAACCAAGAGGGCAATTTAACCCTGTGTTAAAAATTGCAGACTGGAGGGCTGAGAGTTAAAAAAATTACATTATCCTCACAAAAGAATTACATCGGACCTGCAACAGGTGCTGAAATATCCATATTCTGTTACTGGTGCCACACATTGGTTGTATTAAAAGTTTTCATCCCCACTCTCACATCTAATGTTAAAACAGGCTTATACTTAAAACTCTGACGGCATATTTGTAACGCTTACATTGCTGTTTTCAGGAAGGCGGGACACATTCTTCTCTTTCTGCTAAATTAAACTATTTCCAAGGAGGAAAGCATTAAGATAATGCTTCAGATTTATTTCTTATGTTCTGAATTTATAGTGATGAAGGCTCATGAAAAAGAGACTCACAAAGAAGTGGCAAAAGAGGGGAAAGAGAGGAATGTGGGGATGGTAAGATAGTGAAAATAATACATATCATTCACAGTAGCAAAAGATTACGTGCTTTCTGTTTTCTTTGTAAGTTTTCCACAAACTTACAGAGATCTAGTAGTTTTTGACCCGAAAATGGTTTCCATTTTATTTTGTTTGTGGCATAGCATAAGTTTTTCTGAATACAGCATAAAGTCTTTAAACACATGCTGTGTACACATGTATTATGCATTAGAAACAAGCTGCCCAGTAACTCAGCTGTGGTCTCCCTCTGCTTGTAATAGTGCCAATTTGACACCTAAAAGTCAGAGCTTGTCATCCAGATCTGTGCCAAGCTCTTCTTGGTTTCAAGTCATTCAGAATTTATGGGCTGGTGATACCTTGGTGCTTGCTGGCACATTGAACTTTTTTAAAGTTTAATTAAAAAAAATTAAAGGGAGCTTATAAACAGGAGAGAGAATGACTTTTTACACATTCTGACAGTGATAGGACAAGGGAGAATGGTTTTGAACTAAAAGAGGGGAGGTTTAGACTAGATATTAGGAGGAAATTGTTCACTCAGAGGGTGGTGAGGCACTGGCACAGGCAGCCCAGAGAAGCTGTGGGTGCCCCATCCCTGGAGGTCCTCAAGGCCAGGCTGGATCGGGCCTGGGCAGCCTGATTCAGTGGGTGGCAACCAGCCCACAGCAGGGGATCGGAACTAGGTGGGCTTTAGGGTTCCTTCCAGCCCAAGCCATTCTGTGATTCTATGATTCTGTGAATTATTGCTGCAGTGCAAAAGGGTACTCTGATGCCTCAGCTCACCAAAAAAAAATGGTTGTAAAACCGTTCAGCTAGCTAGTACCTCCTCTTTTCTCACAAGTGGTAGAACTTCCAAATCTGAATGGCTAGTTAGTGTAAGTCAGGGGAAAATAAATAAATAAATACATAAAGAAGAAAACTGTAAGCAAAGGAAGTCAATGGCTTACTGCAGTTTAGGGGACTGCAGATCTATTCACAGTGATATTTTTTCCTATCTGTACTTTTTCAGAACAGTGATTTATATTCTATTCTATTATTATATATATCTTATTATATCTTTATATCATTATTTTATTTATTATATTCTGTTTATCTGCATGAAGGTTCATAAAGACCAGGTTTGATCTTGCTGAGTTTTTATTTTGTAATAATTGTTTTTGCTGTTTTACATATAGGTAAATGCAAAAAAAGCTACTTTGAATTATTTACAGCAGTTATATTAAATCCCAATTTTCCATGCGTAATGTTATCTGTACTCTTGAGGACCATGATAAATACTTTTAATATATTTTAATGGGTTACTGTTTCAAGGAATTTTGCATTGCCACAATAGAGGCAGCATTGCAGTAAATTAAATTACAGTGCACACAATTAAATAGAACAATGAAAAAAGGCAGACTTGGAGCAACAGCTCTTTGGAGTCCTCTGAAACTCAGTTCCGTGATAAACATAATAGGAGAAGATGGTGAGAGGAATTTAGATAGATAACCTAGATGTTGTTTTGTTTGTAACGTCTCCATCAGGGATTAATGTTCTCTTATTCAGAGACATTGATTGGTCTCTAGATTATTTTTCTGATTGATTCCTTTAGCATTCTTTCTTCATTTATCCACCCAGCATCAGTATAACTTTATAGCTCTAACTTCATCATGCTACAGTTTTTATGCAATTTGCAGTAATTTGTGGCTTCTCAGTAAGAGTTTAAGGAAATCTGTAGACTTAAATTCAACTTGTAGCCATATATTACTAAAAAAACTCCTTCTTTTTATTGTTCCTGAAGAAGAAAAATATCAATTTTATGCATTCTCAGACAACAATTCCTTTCAAAGAGCATGAGATGCGTTTGTGTTTTATCAGATATAGTTAAAGTACTTGTTCAGTTATAAACAGTCATGATTTTGAATATGCTATGAGAACAAAAAATGTGATATTGAGATTGCAAATGGTATTACTGTGGGTTTTTTTCTTATTTCTCTTATTTCTGTTATTTTTGTTGAAGATGGATGGAATCCAATAGAGACCTGGCATTTAGAGTCAGGAGGAATTTTAGATTTAATTCCCATCATTCTCTGGCTCTTGGAAAGTGACTTTCTTTCCTAGAGTCTTACTAGTTTTCCCACAGCAGATGATAATAATGCTTGCCCATCTACTTTAGAGGTGTATACAGAGTAATAATGCATTGATATTTCTAAATCTCTTTACAAAGGCTGCATGTTATTGCACTAAATTCAAAGTTTTCAGAGTTGTTCAGATGGGGAGTGAGATGTTATCCTTGTGGAATGCATCCTAAGGAAATCTGTGGGTATGCTCAAGGATTTCAGGTTCTTTGCCAGACTCTGTTTACTGGCATGATAGTTTACCCATTTAAGTTCACTATTCCATTGCTCTAAATCAGAATAACTCCATTTACCATCAGCTCAAAAAAGTAATTTTCACTGTTACAAAAATTTGATCGAAGGTGGGATGGGTAGCAGTTGGTAGTTAAAATGTGCACACCAAGCCTTCCTTAGATCAGCATGTTCTGTCATCTTTTGCCTTTCACACTATCCAAGAAGCACATCCTTAGAAGTAACCCTGGCTCTTAACACTGGACTCTGGTCTCATAAATCATGTTTGGAAAACTTATGAAAATATATTCTTTTAGCCTAGGGATGTGTCAGTGCTTTGCTGGCTTACTGGCAGTTCTTCCCTTCCTGTACTTACAGACCCTTGCTGTGAAAGTAAATGGCTGCTTGATGTGCATTCTTTGTGGCTCAGGCAGATTAATGATGTAGGGGATATCTATAAACCTTGAAGAATTCACTTAAGAATAATTCTTGAAGCAGGGAAAACAAACTAACAAAAAGCTCTATGTTTTCTTTTCTGTCCAGCTACAGAAAGTCCCATTTCATCTCCTGTTATATTAAAGAAATCTGTTACCAGATGCCTTTTATTTGGCATGAGAGGGAAAGTAAAAGGATGTTTCCTTTGTATTATGTTGTTAATCCTTCTCCAGAGGTCAGTCTAGAGGATAGGGAGATAGAGGGAATGGCCAATAAGCTTTCTTTCCTTAATTGAAAACAATTAGGCATGCATATCTATTCAACTCTGGGTTAATGCTGATATTGAGTCTCTGGCTGTTGAGAGACTTGATACACAGGTCTATATGTAAGTCCAAAAATAATATTTTACGTTTATTTTAATTGCTGTAACAAATAGTCCTGAATAGTTGAACAATTAAATATTTTTCTTTAAAAAAAGAACACAAAAACAACTACCCCAAAATCCAGCACAGCTGTTCTTTGCACCTTAAATTGTTCAATGAGATGCAGGGAAAATGTCTTATGGAAGAGTTTCACAGGTCACAGTTGATTGAGTCACCCCAGAGACAACGAAAGAGATTGCGTGAACATTGAGAGTATATTATGCATATAAGTACCCATAAATAATAAAATAGCTCTTCGAGATGTTGAAGAAAACTGCAGGTAATATAAACTTCTGCATGTAAAATAAAATTAATATTTCTCTTTAACACACAGTCCTATTATTTTCAAAATTGACTTGGTACTGGGTGTGGAAACTCATCCTAGCTGAAGGCTACCTACAAAATTACCTCGCATACAATATATGTGTTATGGTATACGGTATATTTTGAGGAATGCATTGTATCCCAAATCTCACCCATCATGCTTTTGATGTTTTTTATTTTATGATGGTGAACATATATATTAATCGGACTGACACTTGTAAAAATATTGCTGGTGTCTTATGAAGTATTTATGTGACATAGTACTATTCTATCTTCTGCATCAAATTTGAAATAATGTACTGAATGGATGTATAAATTCTTTAAATTCTTAGCTGCCATTTTTCCTTCTTCAGGATTTATCATTTATGACTTTACTGCTTAGTCTACCAGATATACAGTATGTATTATTATTTATTGATGCATATGGAGATACAGTAATTTTAATGCAACTTCATGGTTAAATGAGTATCTTTACGCTCATTAGCTTGGAGAGTATCTGTATTAAGAAGTGCTAGAATTTAAGTAAGATTCAGAAATCAATTCGCAAATAGTTATAAACTGTTCACACATAACAGGAATCTCATATCCAATACTTCAAGTATAGTGAGTAAGGTGTTATACATCATCAGGATTATATGGAATTTAGGTCTAATACATATAAAGGAATATATTTTAAATGTTACTTGGCATTTTATTCATGAACAACATAGTCTAGAATCATAAATAAATACAAGGATTTTGCATATATTGCTTAAAAATGAAGCAATAAACCATTCTATGTAAAGCTAGTTGCTTTTGTTCACTTGAGCTTCAATGGGAAAGGGTTTGTGATAGATCTTAGACCAGGTTAGTTTTTGTATGGACTTTTGTTTCCAAACTAGTCTGTTCCATGGCTCAACTGTAAAATTTTCTTGAATTATATAGCAATAAGGGCAATTTTTAACATTTTGTATTATACTATTTGTAGTATGTAGCACAGCATTAAAATCTGGAGTTAAAATAGTACACTGAATTATTAACTCATCTAGCATTATTTCCTAGCTCTAGAACTAGTATTCAGTGTTTTAGAAAATGATGAAGGGAGAAACGGGGGCAAATAATATTCCTAGGTAATTGGAAAAGGTAATATGCTTGAGAAGAGAATTCCTTCATATTGTGCAAAAGTTATCACTTTATACTGTGAAATAAAAGAACAAATGACCCTTTATAATACATTAGGTAGCATAGAAGCATGTTACGCTTTTCCATGCAGCACGCCTAATTAAATTTGCTAAGCTATTGGTGCAAAGAATTCTTGTTGCACTGTATTAAGAAAAGTCATTAAAAAAATTCCTTTGTATCTTTGAAATAAGTTACATATACTGCATTGAAAGTTCAGCAGGAGTATTGCAGGCAAATGTTGGAATAGATGCCTCACAGGAAAATGAAAATCTAAGAAAGAGTATGTTTGGATAGGATTTGCATCAAAGCTCTGACAGTTTATGTAAGTCCTGAGCTGGATTTCTTTCTTTCATTTTCCCAAAGTTGAAGAAAAGGTTTTATAGACTTGAAGGTAACATCATTGCTTTAAGGTTCAACTATTTTGCGGCATGAAAAATTGGAACTTCTTCAATATATCGTTATATGTTTGTGATAGTTTGTTCCTTTATTTCTGTGAACAATTTGTGATATATGCTCTCATTTTAATTTTAAAAATAGAAAAGTCATTCATTATATGTTGAATAGGCCACAGTTGAGTATCATTAACAAGATGAATGTGCTTCTGGACTGATAGGGGAATGTATCTGAGTGATTTGGGAAGTTAGAAATTATCCTGTCAGCTTTTGGCATCATAGGGGATGAAAACAAAAATGCTGAGACTACACATAAAGGGATACTTTTATATTGTTTATTCTTTTGTGCTTTGTTTAGATGCCTTTGGTGTTTGGGTTACTGTAGACATTAGTGGAAGCTGCTTGTAGTTATTTCTATGGAAATTTATTACTGTCCTATTTATTACTCAATTCTCAGCTCAGGTAGGTCATATTTTTAAATTAGCACATCTTCTACAGCTTCTAACAGTTTGGAAGTTTATTCTTTTTGCGCCTGCACAACCACTAGTGTGGGCTTGACCTGGAGACACTGAATTCTGCAAGAAGAGTTACAGGACGCATGTGTCTATGAAGTATGAGGAAGCTCAAGCATAAAAGTAAGGGAAACTTCACTTGGCTCCATGTATTCTCAGCGATGTCCCCACAGATGGACTGCTTTGTGTTGTTCTGCTGGAGGGGCTGTAAGTGCTCTTACAGCCCAGTCTAGAGTTAGCTAAGGTCCACCATTGGGTGGTGTGAATACTTTGCTTTATGCATCAGATTTTGGTAGGAATGAGCTCAAGCTACTTCGAGCTCAAGCTGCTTCTTTGTGCTGGCAATGGTTACATGACATGACTTCAGGGCATAATTAAATATTTAATGCAGACTTAATTTGAGCAGACATAATGATATCTAGGCTTGCCACAACCAATCTGAACATTTATGTCTGTCCTAAAGGATAGTAAGAGCTTTAAGCTTTCATCTTCTTAAGCTCCAAAGACTTTAGAGGAGCTTGAGTTTGAATGCGAGCCCACATTTAAGTAAAGTCTAAGTGTGGTCCAGTGGCTTCAGCACCTTTGAACAAGATTGAATAGAAGAAAATCTCACATGTCAAAGATTTAAATCTACCGTTATTGCTCACATAGTTACTGATGTGGAAACTCTCTGTTGTCTCAACTTCTATGTCTGAAAAAAAATCAGTAATACAGTTTTCACGATTTATATATTTAGGTTGTTATTATGATTTCCAGATTTTTTTCTATTCCTCTTAAATAGTTTTCAAGTTATTCATAAGTATACTGAAATCTCATAAATATGTTTGGCTAGGATGAATTTCTGACAAGCTACAGTGTCACCACTGGAGAAAATTTCCTTACTGAGCATGAAAAAAGGCAAGTTTTTGGACAAAAAAAAAAAAAGAAAAAAAAAAAAAAAAAAAAAAAAATTTTATTTGTTTTAACCAGACATTAAGATCTAAGTTACCAAGAGTAAGAATATTTGTTCATAAATACAAGATTGCTGTTTATAATTTACTAAATTTTATCATAAAAATAAGAAAGCTATTTAGCTGTTTTCATGTTAATGTGTAAAAAAGCACAATCTCCTATCTATCTTATGTCTTCTTGTGTCCAGTTCTGGGTCACCAGTTCAAGAAAGACAGTGAACCTCTGGAGACAGTTCAGCAGAGGGCTACAAAGATGATCAGGGGCCTGGAATATCTCCCTTAAGAAAGGCTGAGAGACCTGGAGCTGTTTAGCCTGGAGAAGAGAAGGTTGAGAGGGGATCTGATCAATGCTTACAAATATCTAAAGGGCAGGTGTCAAGAGGATGGGGCCAGGCTCTTTTTGGTGGTGCCCTGCAATAGGGCAAGGGGCAACAGGCACAAACTGGAACACAGGAAGCTACATACAAACATGAGGAAAAACTTCTTTACTGTGAGGGTGACAGAGCACTGGAACAGGCTGCCCAGAGAGGTTGTGGAGACTCCTTCTCTGGAGATACTCAGAACCCACCTGGATGTTTTCCTGTGCGTCCTACTGTAGGCAACCTGCTTGAGCAGGGGGTTGGTCTAGGTGATCTCTATAGGTCCCTTCCAACCCCTTCCATCATGATTCTGTGATCACTGTTATTACATTAATATATTTTATTTTCTTACGTCTTGTTGTGTTACATAGTGAAATTTATTCTTACTGTCTCATGTTTTTAACTGTGTCAGTAGCCTCTTTTTCTCTGTTATTTCAAAATCTTGTGAGTATGAATTTCATTTCAAAAATGGTTGAACTGTTCTTTTTAAGCATTTCATCAATATGCTTCTTGCAGACTGTTGGTTCAGGTGAACAGCTTTTAAATACTGTATTTCAATTTAGTTTTGACACAGATAAGAAAGACTTATCAAGCACCTTTTGTAAAACTGACAGTGGCAGCTATTCTGTGCAATATAATATAAAGAGAACACTAAAATACAGAATGACATGTTTTAAAGGATAAGCAGACTGCAGTATAGTATAAAACATTCTGTAGAGCAGCATATAATTGTCTTTTGAATTTGTATGTAAACTGAAAAAAGAAAATAAGAAAAAGAAATAAGTTGATTAATATAGATACATTTTTGTTTTTGACATGGTGCAATGGAGAACATACATTTAAAAAAAAAAAAAAAAATTCCTCCTGTAGTGTTAAGTCACCAAATGCATCTAGATTTCATGCAAGAAAAAGAATTATGTCTACAAGAGATTGAGTAATGGGGAAAAAAACTCAAATCCCTCTATCTGCCAGGGCCATACAAGCCTTTACAATATATTTTGTATCAGATTCCTGCTCTATGTTCCCCAATCCATCTTCTGCAATGCCATTGATTACACAGAATTGTGTCCATCTCATCTACATCCATGTTGTCAGTGTATGCAGCTCCATATTCAGATGCATAAATGTGAACTATATGTGGAAACCAAAGCATGGTGCCAAGCTCTTACAAGCTGTCAGTCTTACAGAACACAACAGAACAGAATAGAATAGTTTGGTTTGAAGAGGTCTTCAGAGATCATAGAGTCCAACTACCTGTCCTGTTCAAGGTTAACCAGTACTTAAAGCTTATTATTGAGGGCATTGTCCAAATGCCTCTTGAACACTGAGTCACTCTTTCCATAGGAAGTCTAATAAAGAAAGTGTTGTGGATAACATATTTAATATTACAAAAAAAANAAAAAATTGAAAAAATAAAAAAAAAAAAAAAAAAAAAAAAAAAAAAAAAAACACTGGTAGATGCAAGGCACCATTTCACAAAACTGAAATCTACAAATGCATGTTAAAGCCCTGTCAGAAGTCTTTTCTTCTGGCCTGTGCCTTTCGCATTGCTTAGCTCTTCAATATTTTGAGTTACTGCTTCTCAACAGACAGAACAGGAGCCTTTTTTGTTTCCTCAGTAGACAATCTGAGCCTGCTCAGAACCAATATACCTTCAGTTAGTAATTGTTCCATTTAATAAAAGTGAAA
>VXAV01003172.1:102000-127454 GCA_013399715.1 Alectura lathami
TTAATAAAAGTGAAATCAGAAGTCCTAGGAGAGTACTGATTTCATGTGCTTCAGAGATTATAGGATTTGTGTCCTCGGAGGGGAGTACTGATTTCACATGCCTCAGAGAACATAAGATCTATGTTCAAGCTGTGGTAACAACTTATTGAGTAATGTCACAAACACAGAGGCTCTGCATCTCATTTCCCTTAGTGGGTATCTGTTGCTGAAACCCACCTCTGTATTTATGGTCAGAATTAGGACAGTGCGAATTGTAGCAAACCAACAAGATTTAGGGCTGTCTGTCAGGAAAGGGCAAGATCTGGATTTTTGTCTGTGATCTCCTTTGCTGTCCTGCAGGCCAATTCCACAAAAGTTAATTCTAGAAACTTCTGAGTTCTGTAAAATGCTTCATTCATTTATTTTTGCCTAAATGGAATAATGGGCAAAAGCTATTAGAGAATACCCTGCAGCGCTACAGTCAGGAAAATCATGATACATATATGGGAGGAAAGCGGATAAGCTGTTCCTGTGAATTAAACATTTTTCTGCTTTATTCTGAAAACTCTTCTCCTCAAACATACATTTGGGTATTATACTACCTTTCCGCTCCGGGTGATACAGATAAAATCATTATATTTTTCCAGTAAGTCAGAGCATTCATCTGAGTAATAGTCCTTCCTTACTGATTTTTACCATTCGCTCTTAACAGAAGAATGGGAAAGAGATTTTTAATGTCTGTTGGTATATGCTGCGATGTATTTCTGTCTGAAGACAGGGTTCATGCCGCAATATCCAGCATTTATATTCCAAGCTTTAGCATAGTCAGCCTTAACTGGCTGAGGTGCCAGGTCAAGATACACTCCCTTAACCTCAGGGCTATGCGAGCAGGAAGGCACAGTGGGTTTGGCATAGCACATTTTCACAGCCTTTGAGGAAGGGTGTAGGAAAGCCTCTAACCCTCCTCTTCTGGCAGTTTGACATGCTATAATAAAGAGTTAACTGCAGAGAAGTCTCCTCTCAGACTATAGCTATATTTAGGTTAGAAGATGCCGTTCTTTGTTTACATGCTGCTCATCATTTTTTTTTCTATTCAGCAGTGCAGATCTTCCAGGTGGGTTTTAGTCTTATCATCCCTGTCCCTGGCAGGCTTGTTGATCCACCCATTGCACCTGTTTTATTATTTACCTTGCATTTTCTGTAAAGTTTTATATTAGCTCTTTGGGTCAGTTTTGCAGTCCTCAAGAACAAAAAGAAAGGATAGATTAGGAGAACAAGTGGCTTGTGAGTCTAGAAATGAGTATGCTGAGAATACTTATATAATGTAAAAAGAGAAAAGATTACCTGTTGAAAATAATGAATTGTAGCTTAAAAATAAATCAAGACAAATTAATGATCGTGGGCCACTTGCAGAAGGCCATTGGCATGCCATCAGGGTCAAGGGGAATTCAGGGCTTTGAGGTCTCCCTCAGTACCTGTATTTAGAGAACCTGGAGAGAAGGCAGGATGCTGGGGAAAGAGAGACTGGATGTTAAACAGTGAATGAAGGGGGCAGGCACTGAATGAATCAGTCATTCTGTATTTATCCCTTTTCTAGTAGCTTCTTTGCTATTCAAACAATCAAGTTTTGCTAAAAAAAAAAAAAAAAAAAAAAATTGGAATCACATCCAGAAATAATTTTGCAATTTCATTTTTGCTAATTCCCTGTGCCTATAATGCTCATCCACTTGAACCCAAATAACATTGTGGTCAATAAACACCAAGCAAATTCATCTCACTGGCTGATTTCATGTAAATGACATCAAAATGACAGCAGCAAGATATTTTCGGAGGAAAAAGCAAAGATGAAAATTCAATAAATTCAGTACTCATTATTACTCAGTTTATTTACAGAGCTCTATTTCCTGTCCATAGAAACCTTTCAAACCAAAAATCTTTGCCATTGTTGCCATGTTAAAAGATTTGTGTATGCAACTTAATATTGGTGGTAACATCCAATTTTGTTTTTATTTTAGTTTGGACAAAGTTAGTGAAATTTTCCTCTTATTTGGAGTGCTCCTGGAAAACTGAAAGATGTTGGGCCCTGTGGATGTGTAAATGATTTTTTTTTATTTGACCAGCCTGCTCTTAGTGATTCCAAGAATATAATATGTGTGTTTAAAAGAGCTGCATGTGGGATTTCATTACTTTATTGCTTGTGCAACTTGGTGTGTTGTTTCCTTTTTCCTTCTACTTTTACTGATCAGATAACTTTCAGGCAATTTAAGAAACCACTTAAGAAAGGTTATCCATTTAAGGAGAGTTTTTGTAGCCTTTGAGTATTTAAATTGCTATGCTTTTCTAATCAGTTGACATATCAGACTTTCCTAAGTGCTTAGAAAGTAATTGGTTTTTGCCCTTAAAAGAAAAAAAAAAAAAAAAAGAATATTAATTTCAGAAGCCTTTCAGGTACGGGTCCACTCACTTCTAAAATGAATGAAAACCTTCTAAACAAAAATTTAATGACTTATTTCCTGTCTCAATAATGAAGTCTCAACTAGTAGATCCCTGAGTCAGTAAGCCCACCTAGCATGCTGTGACATGGAGACTTTTCTCATTTGCATACATAAGCAGTTTTGTAAGAATGACATTGTATCCAAATCAGACTACACTACCAAGCCTGCACTTGACCAGGTGGTCTGTGAACTCTTACCAACCCATGTGGCCATCATTGTGGAGTTCTGACCAGGGAACTCATTTCTGATGTATACATATTCTCTAGTATCTAAACAAACAAAAAAAAAAAAAAAAAAAAAAAAAAAAGAGGAGGGGAGAGGAGGGGAGGGAAGTTGTTCTGGAGCTATGTAGAATCATAGAATGGTTTGGGTTGGAAGGGACCTTAAAGATCATCTAGTTCCAACCACCCTGCCATGGGCAGGGACACCTCCCACCAGACCAGGTTGCTCAGAGCCCCATCCAGCCTGGCCTTGAACACTGCCAGGTAGAGGGCATCCACAGTCTCTCTGGGCAACCTGTTCCAGGGTCTCACCACCCTCACAGTAAAGAATTTCTTCCTAATATCTAGCCTAAATCTCCCCTCTTCCAGTTCACAGCCATTACCCCTTGTCCTGTCGCTCTCTGCCCTTCTAAAGAGTCCCTCCCCAGCTCTCCTGTCAGCCCCCTTCAGGTACTGGAAGGCCGCTGTCAGGTCCCCCCGGAGCCTTCTCTTCTCCAGGCTGAACAACCCCAACTCTCTCAGCCTGCCTTCATAGGGGAGGTGCTCCAGCCCTCTGATCATCTTTGTGGCCCTCCTCTGGACCCCCTCCAACAGCTCGATGTCCTTCTTGTGTTGGGGGCCCCAGAACTGGACACAGTACTCCAGGTCAGGTCTCACGAGAGCAGACTAGAGGGGTAGAATCACCTCCGTCGCCCTACCGGTCACGCTTCTCTTGATGCAGCCCAGGATGCGGTTGGCCTTCTGGGCTGCATGCACATATTGTCGGCTCATACTGAGTTTTTCATCAACCAACACCCCCAAATCCTTCTCCTCAGAGCTGCTCTCCAGCCATTCTCGGCCCAACCTGTATTTGTATTTGGGTTTGCCCCGACCCAGGTGCAGGACCTTACTCTTGGCCTTGTTGAACCTCATGAGGTTGGCATGGGCCCACATTTCAAGCCTGTCCAGGTCCCTCTGGCTGGCATCCCTTCCCTCTAGCATGTCAATGGCACCACGCAGCTTGGTGTCATCTGCAAACTTGTTGAGGATGCACTCGAGAGATATATCTACTTACTTTTACATCTATTTCTTATGGGAGAGCTGGAGATAGCCAGTGACTACATGGTGAGAGACACCAACTGTGCTAAGTACATGTGGCTTCCCCTCAGTAGCACATTTCTTCCCCTCTGTGACCCTGAGGCAAAATGCAGTTGTATTCTGATAAGAAGAATGGAAAAAGATGGGTAGAAGTGGTCTTGGAAGTGTTTTTCAACTCTACAGAGGATCAGTACTTTGGTGGATAATACTGTGGTAATGCTGTTTATTTTCCTAACGGTCATAGAATCGTAGAATTGCTTAGGTTGGAAGGGACCTCAGAGATCCTCTAGTTCCAACCCCTCTGCCATGGACAGGGCTGCCAACCACTAGCTCACTAGATCAAACTGCCCAGGAACCCATCCAGCCTGGCCTTGAACACAGCCAGGGATGGGGCAGCCACAACTTCTCTGAGCAGCCTGTTCCAGGCCTCACCACTCTCTCAGTGAAGAATTTCTTCCTGATGTCCAACCTAAACCTCCCCTCTTCCACTTTTAGCCCATTCCCCCTTGTCCTACCATTATCCACCCGTGTAAAAAGTCAGTCCCCCTCCTGCCTGTAAGCTCCTTTCAAGTATTGGAAGGCAGCAATGAGGTCTCCCCGGAGCCTTCGCTTTTCCAAGCTGAACAGTCCCAACTCCCTCAAGCTTTCCTCATAGGAGAGGTGCTCCAGCCCTCTGATCATTTTGATGGCCCTGATCATTTTGGTTGAATAGACCGCTCCATGGTCAAAAAACCCAAAGTTCCTCCAACTGCACCAGCCTCTCAGCCAGGTGTTGACGAGGTGGGTCTTCCCACACCCATCACCGCTCCTCCCTGCCACCAAAGGGATGGAGCCAAAGACCATCTGCGCCCCAGACCCCTCAACTAACCTCCCCAGCTCCCTGAAGTCCCTCTTGATCGCCCTCGAGCTTTTCCCAGTCACCGTGTCACTGCTTACCTGGACTACCAGCAGCAGGTAGTAGTCAGAGGGCTTCACCAGGTCAGGGATCCTCTTTGCAATGTCCCTGACCCAGGCCCCAGGAAGGCAGCAGACCTCCCTATGGGTAGGGTCCGGTTGGCAAACAGGCCCCTCCGTTCCCCTCAGGAGGGAGTCCCCTACAAGGATCGCCCTTCTTTTCTTCTTGGCAGAGGCCATCTTGAGGATTTGAGCGACTGGCTCGGCCCAGACAACCTCACAGAGCTACCTTCATCCTCAGCCTCCCTCACTTGCTCCTGCACCTGCAGAGCCATGTACCGTCTGCCCAGTGGCATCTGGGCAGGTGAGGTAGGCTAGTGGGGGGTCCGCCTACCCTTCCTAGCAGGGACCTTTTTCCACTCACTGACTCCTGGGCCCTCCCATTCCGATTGTCCTTGAGAGGGTGGGGGATCCACCGCTACTCGTGGAGCACCCTCCTGGTGCTTTTCTGACAGCTGCGGTAGGGAGGAGAACCACCTGTCTATTTCTCTCTTGCAGTCCCTGATGCCTCTTAACCTTTCTACCTCCTCCTTCAGCTGGGCCACTAGTCTGAGCAGGTCATCCACCTGCTCTCATCTCAGGCAGGAGCTACCTCCGCTACCCTCCGGCAGCAGCACCAGACTCAGGCACTCCCTGCAGCCTGAGACCTGGACCGCCGCATGCACACATGCGGTCTCCGTCTGAGTCGCCACGTTCCTTTTGGCAAGGGCTCTCCGCTGGTTAGCGACCATGTCTAGGTCTAGAACTTTCGGAGAGCAGCGACCGACGGCGCTCTGCCCTCTAAATGGTGGAGAGATGCTCTGCGCCGCCTGCTCGCCCTGCCTGTGCACACTGCCGTGCAAACTGCCGTGTCACGCCCTCTTTGCCCATCCTGTTCACCCCGCTCCTGGGTCCCTGCGCTCCCTAAGGACCGCCTTTTTACGCCCGTGGGGAGCCCCTTGCATTTTTTCTCCCAAAGGCGCTATATTGCTTCATAAAGGACTAAAGAAATGCACAGGCTTCTCTGACAGGGCCGTGGTCCATCCTGTGCAGCTGCAGGCTGCTCCTGCATCCTTGGAGCAGTGTCTCACAAGGGCAGGTGCCTTCCGTGCCAGCTGGAGCTACTGGGTTCATTGGGATGTGCTGGTATCATAGTCCTGAGCAAAATGGGAACTCTTCCCCCTACAGATCCAGAAGACAAGTCCAAAAAGAATTTACAATTGAATGCATAATTAACTGTTAGAGGGTGAATAACCAACATATCTAGTATTTCTTTGTTTCAGCAGTTTTCATAGCAGAGGCTTTCTATTCAGGTTGTATTCAGTAGTTCTATGAACTACTTCTATGTTTCAAATAAGCTGTCTATGATGACTTTTTCTCCTAATAACCTCTGGAAAAAAAGGATCCCTTGCCCAGGCTATACCAAGTAGTAGCCAGCCTCTACATTGTTATGTAGAAATTTGTAGAAATTATGTAGAAATTGCCAAATACAAATCTTAAAGAAACCTCTTAGTCATCTGCTATTAAAATATTTTGTAGGAAACATTTCTTAAAAGATGCAAGCATCCATACTGTTAGTGTATATACAACCTAAAGAATAGTCATAGTCTATTGGAAAGCACTCAGTATTGTGTCCCTTCTTTACACTTCGCCATATACAAAATAACTCTGTGATGACAAATGCTACCAGTTGTTCTTTGTCATTCTGTATTTCCCAGTGCTCGCCTGCTTGTCTGCTGCTGGCTATTCTTCTTACTGGTTTTAGCCCCACAGACAGTTATCAGGCCATCACTAACCAAACCTGAAAGCTCTCCTGAGATGAAGATTGGTCCTCACTGGAGGCAGTTTCACCAAGCACAGCTGCTCTGATTCATTTTGTGTTATTTAAAGATGAAATGTGTGTTATGTGCTACATAGAATTTTCTTAGGCAGTGTGTGCTTGTTAAAAGTACCTGTGTTCTCTTTCTCCACACACAAGCAGAAAATTTTCCCATTACCTTTTAACAAAATATAGACTGTGCAACAGCAATTTTCTTTCCCCTAAGGACAGTAGCCTGTCATCTCGATTAATCTTCCACACATTATCCTCACCTGCATGCTTTGTACCAGTATGATGAATTTTTACACCAAATATAGAAAACTGTTGATGTTTGAGAGAAAGTAATCCTGCTGACAGAAGGCTGTGGGCAGAAGGATGGAAGTGGACAGAGTTAAGTTTGTGGCATATGGTGAATCCTTTGGCCTGTAATTGTTTTTCCCTGCTGTGTTTTGATTACTCAGAGATTGCTGAATCTATGAAGTAACGTAGTAGCTACTTGTTTCTTTTTTTCAGGAGAAGATTTTATGCACTTTATAAGTGCAAGCCATTCTACGAACTTCAAGGATATCCTTGGCCATTGAGGGTTGTATATATTCATTAGAGTCTACACTAATGAGACCATTCTTAGCGCAGCACCCTATGGATTTAATCCAAATGAGAGCTCTAAGCATCGTCAGAATATGAAAAAGGAAAAAATAGGGCTCCTGTTCACGTTGCTATTTTTCTTTCACAGTTTTTGAAAAATTTCTTTCAGAAGAGAAAGATCTTGATTGTTTTTGTTGTTCAGGTTATATTGCTGGTGTATGCTGGAGGCTTACAGTGATGCATAACAATATACTTTACTATACATTGTATCAATGTGTACTGCAGTGCTGAGGTCTTATTTGTTCAAGACATTTAGTGAGATACTGGCTTAATGCCTTTTTAACAAAGTTAATGTGGCTTATGAAGTGAATTGTCATTGCATTTATATTAGCACTGCTTCTTAGTGAAAGCAGCGTTAATTTTCAAAATTAAAAGAAGGAAATATTAATGCTTCTTTTCCCACTAAGTTGTTTACAATTAAATGTAATTAATAACAGCATTAAGTATTCTAGTTCAAAATCTGATGCTCCTTTTTTTTTTTTTTTTTTTTTTNTGGTGCCTCTTTTTTTTTTTTTTTTTTTTTCTCCACGCTCTTCTGTCCGTTGTTATTCAAAATGTGTTTTGTTTAGTTTGATTTTTGCTGAGGTTTCAGTAATAGTGCCCTACTGACTCTTCTTTGTTGTTGCAGAAATTGAGCTCAATACCTGCATTCTGAACAAGTGCACAGAAATTTCTTAAAAGTGTCATTCTCTATAAAAATGCAATAAATCATTGAATATTTTGCAGTTTACTGGTTTACTAGCACGTTACAGAATTATTGCTCCTCTGTTACAAGTTGAAACAAACATTTGTTAAAAACTGAAATATAAAGGGCCAATTACATCTCCATGTGTTACTGCAGATGTGAAAACTTTGGCTCCAATTTATGATTCAAAGAAGTATTCTTTCTGTGTACATGTTCCAGCTAGTGTTACTGAACCAGTTAGAGACAGACATAGTGTATTCCCAAAGAAAGAAACCTTAAAATGCCAAGAGTAAGGAAAACGTTTAGCTTTGATATTAATTACACACTTAAAATTTTATTCACAAATATACAGCTTTAAACTTACTCTGCATACCCCTCGTTTTACTTCCACACCATGGAGTGTTATCCCTTTGGGGCAGGAAAAATGATTAAAAAAAAAAAAATGGGGGGGGGAAATATCATTGACAAACTCATTGGGTCATCCATACTTGAGCATGCAGCAGAGGGGTGTCCTTACCCCAGAGCATGCTGCTCCCTCCCTGGCAAGGTCCACTTCCACAGGGAGGGAGAGTTCCCTGGGGTGATGCTCAGCTGAGTCAAAGCCAGAGGTGTCCTGGTGTGCTCTTGCTGGAGGGTAGCATCAAATCATTTCCTTCCTGGAATGGAAAATGGGGAAGGAAATTGGATCTCAGAAGCTGGCTCTGAGACCAAGTGCTTTCTGAGGCTATTCCTGTACTGAAGCAGCTTAGGGTGCATTCTGTGTTCAGGTTGACTAAATCCATCACCCGTTGCTAAACGACTAGTGCAGGACCACAAAAGGAGATTGTGGCACTGCTGAGCTTACAATACTTCTGTTCCTTTTCTTACAGTACTCTGTCTTTGTCCTACCCTCTTGATCTGGAAAATGGCAGATGTCTGCAAAAAAAGAAAGAAAAAACAACTTTCTAAAGGCAGTCACTTTTATAATTGAAGTGAAATGAATTCAAGCAAGAAATAGATAAGCACATAGTTTTCACATAAAATTCTTTAGAAAACTTAAGGAAATGAGGAAAAATAAATGCATCCAGTATAAATATAATGCAATATATTTTTTATAATGTAATGCAGAGCAGTTTTATAAATAAAAGGCATTTCATCATCTGAGGAAACACATATGCAGGAACTGACTATGAGTACAGAATTACTTTGAGTTAAGAGGGATTAGATCAGCAAAAGTAGAGTAAGAGAAAATGTGCTTTGTTCAAATTCAATGTTTTAAAGCTCCAGCTATTTTTCTGATTGGCCATCTTTTCATGGAAATCAAAATGAAGGTTAGAGGCACTTGAGTGTTTTGGTTCCTGCTAATTCAAGCACTGACTGCCAGGGCCTAATTTTTCATCCTGTTGATTGGAGATAGATTAACTAAAACAAGTCTGTGTTATTTCTTTTTTTCAAACTAACATTTTAAATTTCAAGACTGATTATTCGCTCTCTTAGCAGGCTAGTTTTCTAAATCATTCCGTAAGCTAAGTATTAGGAAAACAATATTCTGTTTTTATTTTCATTGTTTATTTTCTAACTGCGGGTATCTTTATGTATGTAAAAACAGTGAAAAAATATTATATAATGTAACTCATGGCTTATATAACAGCATAATATTGTGATGTCCTGACATAATCCACTTGGAAGTCAGGTCATTCTCCATTGTTTTGTTTAATGTTGGACATAGAGAACAACTAACAACACAGGACTAAGCATAAGCTTGTCACTACTCTGTTCCACAAAAGAAAATGAACTCTCAGTTTTTAGTTAGCCTTCATACTGTACAACCTTATTCCCACCAGGGAGTTTTCTTGGTCTAAACAGTTGTGAAGGGCAGTGACCTTGAAAAAGCTTCAAGGTTACAGAATTAGGCTTCTAAATGAGTTGCCTAACTCATTTTTATTTCATACCTACTGATGTGCTACGTAAAACAGGAGCATTATGGTTCATCTTAATAATATAATTATTACTGTGATCTTCTAATTAAAAGAGTAATTCTCTAATACCTGAAAACTGCCAGCTTTAACTAACTAGAAACACAGTAAACACCATGGATATTTGAGAAATTAAGTAGCAAAATAATTTGTGCAGAACTGCAACTCAGCAAAGCACTCACTAGCAAGCGCATAATCTGTTGAAATGTCTGTTAAGTCCACTCTGTGTTCACTGAGGGAGAGTGCATCCACTTTACAGATTCATTGGGAGTCAGAAGCGAGAATGGTCTGCACAGTGCCGTGTACAATGGTTCCGTCATTGTGGCATGTCTGAAATCACCACACGCCTCTGATCACTAGCACAGGCTAGCAAAGTAAACCACAGTACTCTGAAGTGGGATCAAGCATGCTGGAAAGTAGGGATTCAGTTACACGAGGAGGAGAGGATGGCCAAGGATGCCCAAGCATATCTTGGCCCTGTTCTGAACAAAATGCAAATTATTAAATAGCTACAGCTGTGTGTGTACATTGAATACACTGTGGTGCGGTACATAGAGTTTGCTTCTAATACTAACACTAATTTTAAAATCCATGAGCATCAATCATAGTATCCTACTACAGATTCTCTATTTTTCTGCCCTGCATATATCTTAATAATATTGCTGCAATTTTGCTCTTTCCTTTGAGCTTATGGGAAATTGCATGGCAAAAACAATTTTAGCAATATATATATTTCATATATTTTGGACAAAATGCTAATATAGGAGGAATTAAAATACAAATATTTTGGGAAAATGCAGAACAAATTAGTATGTCTGGCATTTATTTTCTTCTTAAAAAAAAACATTTCTTATTTGAGCAATTCACATGTTAATAATAATAATCAAACTACAACTGCATGCACTGTGGGAATGCACTACTTCTACAAAAAAAACATACTGTAGCTATCTCATACATTGGCTGTAAAGCCCACATACTTTCTGGCTGACTGTCTTGGTAGGCAGCAGAATATGTGAATATTCCAGAAAACCACTGAAGCTTCAGCATATGTTTAACGCTTAATCCAAAGAAGGTTGAAGATAAGACCTGGCATAACTCTGCCTCAGAAGATTACACTTCTCTGCTGTAGAAAGGAATTTGCTGCTCATGCTCTGCAGTCATATCACCAATCCGTTTTAATGACCCAATTAAACACATTGTAAGTTTTTGCTCCCATTACTTTCATCTGAAGGCTGTCTCCAGACAAAATACTGTTTAACAGTTAGAAATTTAGTTCTTGAATTTTATTTTCCTTTCTCAATGTTTACCTTTTTTTCCCTTTTTTGTTTTTTTAGAGACAGAACATATGTCCCTTCTAAGTCTTGGCTTTGTCTAAGCAACAAAGCCCAAGCTATTTTAATTTCTTCTCCTAAAACTGAGTCCAAATACTTCTGAGCATCCCAATCATTTTTCTTTGTACCTATTCCAGTTTGAATCCTAAACTCGTCCATTGGCTGCAGTAGATGTTTTCAAGGAATAATGGTTATACAATACATCTCACTTTGCAACAAACAAATTTCACAGTAAGGATGCCAATGAGCAACTCTCTTCATTTATTATTTGGTTTAGAAACATAAAACTAGATTATACAAACACTTATGCACATACAACATGCACAGATATGAGGATATAAGGAAAAGACTAAGTGTTTATGCCAGGAAAAATACAAGAGATAATAAAAAAAAAAACAACAACAACAACAAAAAAAAAAACGGTTGTTTCTAATGCAGTATAATTTACGTAGAGCTAAGTAATAGTTATTTAGAAATTCAGAATAAGATCAAAAAGATTTTAATGCATTTAATAAGATGTAATGTTTGTGTGAGTTCCATTGTTTTTCTAAGCTATAAGTTTATGAATTCAGTATATGTAGTAAAATATGTATCTTTTCCAGACCTGAGTTTTGACCTTTATACCTTCTGGTGCCACTTGAAGTTTTGCCATGGGTTCACTTTGTAGATATGTTTTCAGAGATGCAATACGAATTAAATGGAACAGGGAGACTTAGGTGAAAGAAAAAAGTGGACTCACCTTATCTGTGTAAGCCTTGTAAAGCATTTCATAAGTCCTTTTAGTCCCGTGATAGTGTGTACAGATGCTTTCAAGGACTGGCTAGGAGAGCATTAATACATTAAGCATTTTGATCCTGAACCTGTGGCAGCTGTAACTGTGAATAATGCAGAGGACATTGCACATTTTGCTTCTGGGCTTTGTGATTTCTCTCTGTTGCCTCTGTATTTAGATCTTTTTGGTTTATAGATGTTTTTCATTTAATTAAAACTTAATACAACTGGTGTATTCAAAGTGAAAGCAATTCAAGCTGTTGTAGAGCCTGAAATGTAGCTCTTTTATCATTTGCTATCCCAAATGTTTTTACTAACTCTTATCCAATTCACGGCCACGGGGTAGACATTGCCAGTTGCCTGAATGGCTCCAATGGAGCCACTTTCTGCTCACTCCATAATCTCAATCTATTCCCTCAGATGGGCTAAATTGATAGTGACAGTGTAAGTCCATTTTCAGAGTGCGTGCTTTAAGGAACATATCCTGGTTTATTTTTTGAAAAGTAGTCATCGAGTCACAGCAGGCTGATTGAGGGCACTTCATTCAGGAGCCTGAGGTTTGTGTGTAATTAATGCAGAAGACAGCACAGGCCTCCAAAGGAAAATTAGGAAAACCTAATCTGTATTGTGTTTTTCCAGTCTCAGTAAAGGAATAGATGAGACGTGGTACTGTGCCTAAAACCAGAAGACAGCAGTGGGCACACTGAAATCATAGAGTCATAGAACTGCTTGAGTTGGAAGGGACCTTTAAAGGCCATCTAGTCCAACTCCCCTGCAGTGAACAGGGACACCTACAGCTAGGTCAGCTTGCTCAGAGCCCTGTCAGCCTGACCTTGAAGGTCTCCAAGGACGGGGCATCCACCACCTCTCTGGGCAACCTGTCTGAAGTCGTGTCCAATGCAGGGTTTCACAACAGGTACTTATATTCAGGTGAGAGTTAGATGCTGCACTATCTTTGGAGGAATAAGTACTCCACTGAATGAAAAGAGTAGCTGCCTTTGGGGAAGCCTGGATGCAGTCTCACTGTGGCAGATGAATTCACATTTGTGTATTTTTAGAACAGCCATGTAGCTGTGAACTAGAAGCACGTGCCACTTTGAAATGTGAGGGGGATTTTTTTTTTTTTTTTTTTCTCATTTTGGGTCACTTTGAAAGACGGGAGGCATTAGTTTTGGAATGGGAGATACATGAGAACAGGACTGATAATGGCTGTGGGGACTATTTTTCCAAGGAGCATGCCAGCTCCTCTCAGTTAGTGGAAACAAATTCTGAGTGGAAAACGTTAGCACTATGCTAAGCCTAAGCTAATATATCTACCTTCCTACAGACATGGTTAGTGTGGGCTCACTGGTGTGTGAGTTGTTGCTATGCAGCTCATTGCTTTCAGCTGATGTACATGTGTTCACCTCAGGCTGTGGGTGAGGCACAACATTTGTACACATCCTCTTTAACCAAGTGAAAAAGTCACTCCTGGAAGGATGAGTTGTGTGTTCTGGTCACTGTGAAAAGAAGTCTGTGTTTATTCCTATAGTTTTCAGATGCATACAGAAGCCAACTGATGGGTGAGAGTGCAGCCCAGACTGCTCCTTGAGACCTTGGGCATATGACATAGCTCAGTGCGTCATTTTCAAGTCACAACAATCTTAACGACACCAGAGCTTAAAATGTGATTTTTTTTCAGATGAAAAGCACAATGGCAAGTGCATAGATTTAGCTGTCAAACATAGTTATAGATTTATCCATGACATCATATTCAGTGGAACTATACTAGTCTACAAAGGGCAGAAAAGCTTGTTCGAATATAAATCATTCTAAAAAGAATTTTAAGCTTTTCAAAGTAATGAGAGAGTGGCCTTTTTGAAGTGGTACTGTAGCTTTATATGGATATTCTGTAGCTACTCCTTAAACTTGTCTAGCTTTGCACCAACAGCAATGAGAACTCTCCCAGCTTTTCTACACCTTGTTACTGGCACTCATTAGTTAGATAATGCCAGACATCTCTCTGTGTTGCTTTTAGAGCAAGTTTGTTTACAGATAATGTACTATATCCTGTTTAAATAAAATAATAAAAATTTAAATGTTTATCCTGTTGAAATAGCAAATAGGCCATTTTCTTGTTCAGTAATCCAAGCTTTCTTTTAATGATTGTAGTTCCAAACAAGCTCTTTTCATATTCACGTAACTAATGTTAAGCATATCCATCAAATCCAGTCGCCATAGATGAAGGATGCAGTCAATGGCAAGTATACGCTTTCTCCAGCACTGACTATATTTTTTAGACAACTATTCTTGTTGTTCCACCAAGTTTTATTGGCAGATGGCTCAATTTCTTGCATGTTACATGGTTTTGATCTCCAGCTAGGTCTCCAAGACTGCCATGGGGGTTCTGCTGG
The DNA here is from genome assembly GCA_013399715.1 of Alectura lathami. Lineage (NCBI taxonomy): Eukaryota > Metazoa > Chordata > Aves > Galliformes > Megapodiidae > Alectura > Alectura lathami. The sequence goes on from VXAV01003172.1 coordinate 116,305, forward strand.
ACTATACACATGGACACCAAGATGCATGCATGGTAAAAACCAACTGCCAACAAAACAACATTGCACAACCTGATTGTTGTGGTTGATTATAATCTCACAGTTTTCCAGCTTGTCAGAAACTGGAGTAGAACTGAGTTAGTTCAAGCAAGTGTGAATTAGCTGCATTTGCCTCTTCAAAAGACAAAAAAAAACTGATGGTAGAAATTCTAGTGCTGTCCTTCAGAACCACCATTGTTACCCAGAACACAGTCACATCCCTCTGCCAATCCAGTGGTACTCAAAAATCAACAACAAAGATCTTACAGATTAATGGAAGATACTACACAAACAGGCCTTTAGGTAGCTTACAGAAGCCTAAGTAAACAAAGTACCAAAATAGAGAAGGGCATTTAAACAGCTATGATTTTCTTCCTTCATTACCACAGAGTCTTTACTGCAAACTTTCCTTCTAGCCCAAAGTGTACATCTCTTTTTCTTCTGAAAATAAAAGCTGCATTTCTCTCAGTAGGTAGTAGAAGGATTCCGTTGTTAAGTCACCTCTTTATTAGCACACTTGGGAAGCACATAAAAACATTCCCCATGGTGTGTGTTGTTTTAATATTTTTGTCCCGTCAGGGTAAGAGGGAATGAATGGAAATAAGAAAAATAAAATATAAATAAATCAACTAAAAAAAAAAAAAAACAATGGAAAAGCATACCATTTAGATGAGCATTGTAATGAATTATATTGGAAATGGAAAAGGAGGCTGCTCTGCCTAAACCTTACATTGATATATTCAGATTCCATAGTGTTGACAGAATAGTGTTGAAAACTTCAAGGATATGGGTTTTCAAATTCAAAACCAGAATATTTTGATTTTCCAGTTCAGACAACTGAGTCTGAATTAAAACACTTGCATGCTGTGCTTAGATTCAAAAAGTGATAGAAACAGTGGGTGGTGGCTCAAGGATTTGGCATGGATAGATTGCAAAACTAGTCAGCAGTCATGGGCCTCTTGTACTGGCAAATGTGATGACATATTTCAATGCGGACATTGTTTCTGCACTGACCCTTTGTGCTCTGGCCTGGAAGTAAATGGTGCTCAAAATCATGGTTTTAGTTTTTTTGTACAGCATTTGTGGTTTATATTTGTCTATTTTGTGGTGTTTTTTTTTTTTATTATTATTTTTCTGGGGGGAGGGGAGGGGGAGATGTTATAAAACAAGGGAAAATCCTTCATATTTGAGATTAATACATAGCACTTTATGTCAATACATCCACCCAAGTCCTGTATGTTCAAAAATAAAAAGAAAACTTAAAACAACACCTACCCATTACATCTCAGTGTACTCTGAAGGCTCCTTCCTGCTTTACAGAATCTCAGAATCACAGTAGTTGAACCAGGTCTGGCAGGCAGCCTGCCTGCTTCTCCACATCACGCTGCTGGTGGGATGTCTAATTTAGCCTCCATGGTATTCTATCTTTTAAGAAACATGTTATGCTGTGGCATACAATACACTATGTTATGATAACAACTTTATTAGGCTCTACATTCGTTTCTTAAAAAATATACTCTGTACTCATGTTTTTTAACCTCTTATATCTTTCCATGCTGTTGTTACTAGTGCAGCTTCGCAAGGTGAGAAAGAAGAAAGCACACTGGGCCTCCTCAAAGTTACAGGGATTTCAGTCAACTGTGTTGACTTAGAGAAGAAGAGTCCTACTGAACTTTGCAGATAAACTCACTGCATTCCTAGAGATGCAAACATCTATTCAGCCATTCATATCATGGTACCTGCATACGAAAAAAATAGCCTTTTTTTTCTGCAGAGAAAAATGGGGATAGCATCAGTTTAAAAAGTCTGATTGACCTTTTTTTTTTTTTTCCTGCAGATTCGTGTATCATCCTGTGTAACAGAATGGTCTAGCAATACCTTGTCAAATATATTTGCACTCTAGGAATGAAAGAGGGGTAGAATCTATTTCTACAGACACAGAAGAAGTCTCTGCATGGCATTTCCAGCCTCTGTTTCTGAGGAGATGGTGGCGGAAATATTGAAAACTAGCAAGAAAGGAGATTAGAGCATTATGTGAAGGACCTGGGGGATGTGGATTCACAGGAAACCCATTCCCCAGGGAGTGTTGCTCCGTTGCCCGTCACGCACCACAGCTTTTCTGTTAGGCCTCCTGCCAGCCTTGCTTCTGGGGCAGTGCTGATACCAGGGGCAGGCAGAGGCAGGCAGCACGGGGTAAGGCAGGCAGTTGGGAATGTGCAGGAGCAATAAGTGGTTGACAAGAAAATATCTTTATGTCTTGAGATTTCTGGCATAGAAACACCCTCTGGCAGAATGTGATTCAGATTGCTGTGAAATACTATGCTAATAAGAATAACAGAAACATAGAAAGGTTTGGGTTGGAAGGGACCTTAAAGATCATCTAGTTCCAACCCCCCTGCCATGGGCAGGGACACCTCCTACCAGACCAGGTTGCTCAGAGCCCCATCCAGCCTGGCCTTGAACACTGCCAGGGAGGGGGCATCCACCTCTCTGGGCAACCTGTTGCAGTGTCTCACCACCCTCACAGTAAAGAATTTCTTCCTAATACCTAGCATAAATTTCCCCTCTTCCTGTTTGTGGCCATTACCCCTTGTCCTGTCACTACATGCCCTCCTGAAGAGTCCCTCCCCAGCTCTCCTGTAGGCCCCCTTCAGGTACTGGAAGACTGCTATCAGGTCACCCTGGAGCCTTCTCAAAGAATATTTTAACAACAACAACAGAAAATCAATGACAACAACAAAAAGAGCTTTACATACAAAGGGAGAAAGGCTTCTTTCTGTTAGTCATGATATATATATACATCCTCAGCTGGTAGAGTACTCTCTGTGAGAACATGGAGGAAGGGAAAACCAAGGAGCTGAAGGCACAGCAGCACAGTTCAATGTTACTTAAAAAGAAATTCACCTTGATTTAATTAGATTATTTACAGGTGGTTGCTTTCATCTTATACAAATGAAAACAAGCAAACAAAACAAAAACAAACAAAAAAAATGCATGTACAATATCTGTTTTGCAAAATCAGCATATATATTTGTGTCCAAATGTGGAGTTCTCAGTACAGGAGGGACGTGGACCTGTTGGAGTGTGTCCAGAGGAGGGTCACAAAAATGATCCAGGGGCTGGAACACCTCCCCTGTGAGGACAGGCTGAGAGAGTTGGGGCTGTTCAGCCTGGAGAAGAGAAGGCTTCGGGGAGACCTGATAGTGGCCTTTCAATATCTAAAGAGGGGCTACACGGAAGAAGGGGAGAAACTCTTTAGCAGGGTTTGTTGTGATAGGACTAGGGGAAATGGTTTCAAATTGGGAGAGGGAAGATTTAGCTTGGATGTAAGGAAAAAGTTTTTTTAGGGTAAGGGTGGTGAAGCACTGGAACAGGTTGCCCAGAGATGTGGTGGATGCCCTGTCCTTGGAGATTGTCCCGGTCCGGAATCCTGTCTACCAGAACCGGAGTCGGGGGAGGTTTCTTTTTCGATCCCAAGAGACGAAATTAAGACACAAACGAGGTCAAATGCCGTGCAAACAAGCTTAGATTTATTAACCAAAATACCGAGGGAAAGAGAGAAGCGATAGGACAGGAGGTAAAAGAAAAGTGGGAATGAAGCAAACACTCGAGACAAGGTTGCAAGAATAGTCACCACCTAGGAGGTCTGATGGGAGTCCATTGATGATGCAGGCCTCTGGGAGTCGTTGTCAGGAAACAGCGTCCCTCAACACAGCATCACAGCACGGTCCAGTCCAGTCCTGTCCACACTCGTTCCATTCCACACACCGGGAGCAAGTTGTTCACAGTCCTTTTATGTGCCTCCACTGCTAGGGTCCCACTCCAGGGGTCTCCAGGTGGTAGTCCTGCGGCCACAAGCTGCTGTGTGGTCCCATAAGGAGACAGGGCTGTCGTCTGACCCAGCTTGTGGAGCCTGTCACTCTCTGTCTGCTCGACCCACGGTTTCCTTTCTTCTTCAGCAAGAACAGGATGTGGGTCGAGAAGCAGTCTTTTATCTTTCAGAGCAATCTCGCTTAGCATAATGTTCCATATCTTTCTGAGTAATCTCTTGAGACATAACATTTACAATTTTTCAGAGTCTTACAGAGACCTTCAAGGTGAGTCTGGACAGAGCTCTGAGCAACCTGATCCAGCTGTAGGTGTCCCTGTTCACTGCAGGGGAGCTGGACTAGATGGCCTTTAAAGGTCCCTTCCAACTCAAGCAATTCTATGACTCTATGATTCTACGATGTGGCATGCAGGGACCCCAGCAAGGACGGAGGGATGGAGGGGTGGAACAAGACCTGGAGGTGGGTGAGCCAAAGGAGGCAGAAGTCTCCAGGCATGGTCAGGGGGTCAAGAAGAACTGTTCATGGAGAAGATGGCATGTTCTGATTGCTGGATAGGGATCCCAGCTGCCTTTTTTTGGGGCTGCTCTGTGCATTTCAGGTTCTTGAAATGATATAACATGGTGGCAGCTGTGCAGTTGTTCAGAATGGCCAGTCACAGAGTGGCAGAACCCATCTGACAGATACTGTAGTGTAGAAAATATATAATTGGTAAAGAGAATTTTAATTAATCAGCAGTTGTTATGCAGTAATGTTCCCAGAGATTCCAGAAGAAAGGTCAAAGCCTCAGTACGCTGTGGCTTTTTCTGCTGGGATACTTATCATTGTCAAAAACATCTGTAACTTAGGTAAAATGAAAATAAAACAAATGGAATGTCTCGTAATTAGCTATGTCATTTCTCTTAAGTCATACTGTGAACTGTTGTGCAGTGTTGCTTTTGAATGCTGAGTGGAATAAAAATTGAGGTTACAATGCACAGCAGAAAAATATATTTCAGGCTGGTAATAGTAACATCTCAACAAACATTCGTCTGATTGCTTAGATTTTCACCTCATTGTTTTCTCCTGGTGGCACCAGCAATGTAACATCAAAGTCACTTGTAAAATACTTCAATTTTCATCCAGCTTGCTTGATAAAAACAGTTAACACTTAAATATGTGTCTGAAGGAGAAAATTGATACATATGGTATTAGATTCATGCTGGTTCTGTTAACTTTTTCCAGAACAGCTAAAATTATTTCTATAATCCTTCAGCTAGTTTCAAAAGTAATACCTAGCAGTCTTTAAATTTGTCTAGCATGGAACAGTTGTTTTCTAATGTTTTCAGTTATTTTTCTCATGCTGATAATCAAGATGAAGAAGGGACTGGAGCACCCCTCCTATGAGGAGAGGCTGAGAGAGTCTGTTCAGCCGGGAAAAGAGAAGGGTCAGGGGGGATCTCATCAACGTCTATAGATACCTGAAGGGAGGGTGCAAAAAGGACTGAGCCAGGCTCTTTTCATTGCTGCCCAGTGCCAGGACAAGAGGCAGGGGGCACAAACTGGAGCTCAGGAGGTGCAATCTGACCATCAGGGAGCACTGCTGTGCTGTGCGGGTGACTGAGCACTGGCACAGACTGCCCACAGGCAGTGGAGTCTCCTCCTTGGAAGAGCTTCAGAGGCCACCTGGACATGGGCCTGGGCACCCTGCTCTGGGTGTCCCTGCTGGAGCAGGGGTTGGACCAGATGGACCCAGAGGTCCCTGCCAACCTCAGCCATGCTGTGACTCTGTGATAATTTTCATAAAAGTATTCAATCAATACCAGACCAGAAAATACGTATTTTCATATATATGATTACAGAGAGAGAGAGAGTTGTGAATTTTATTTTGGTTTCTTCTTTATAAAATCATTTTGGCACATCCAAAAAGATATTTAGATACCTAAACCAACTTACTCACCTCAACTCCTAGAGCAGGATCTTATCTCAACTACAATTGGCCTCTTAATATGCGATCTGGATGCCCATTTATGAAGGAAGACAATCACTTCCACGGATCAAATTACCTTAAACACCTACCTCATCCTGAGATAAGTCATCCATGAAAGTGTCTGTTTCTTTCCATTCGGTACTCCGCACAACTGGTTTTGGTTTAAAAATTTAGCTTTTGGACAGCTGAGTTAGGGTAAATGAGTCCTGCTCAGGGAATTCAAATAATTGCTCTGCTATCTTGTAAGCATCTTTTCAGATTTGTTCCTTTGTCTTAGGTTTGGCAAGTCAAAAAAGGCTTGGGGTTGAACACAACCTGATGGAGTGTAATTGTGTCCTCAGAGACCAGCAGAGATTCTTTCTTTATACACACAATGGGAGAAAAAAAAAAAAAAATCAGGTGGAAAATGCGGGAGCTGAAGCTTCAGTGGTGCACATATTCCCAATTTAGGACTCATATATTAATTGCTTGCCAATTTAGGAGGGAAAGGAAAAGAAAAGGTGGCTTTTTGAGCATTCAGTGTCAGTCAAAACATTTGAGGATGCTCACACAACAATAAAAACAATCTCATCTTTTGTCTCAAGACTATGGAGAAAGTCTGTCATAAACAGGGCTGCTGTTCAGTTTTATTTTACATTCATTTGTACTGGTATTGAAAATGAGCAACAAGGGAGACCACAGGTGCTAAAGCACTAAAGAACTGGAGAACAAATGTGATGCTTCATTTTCAGCCAGAGGCAGCTTACAGTGTTTCCTGGAAAAATGCTTTTAACAGAAGGAAATTTTGCAGTAAACTGATAGTGACATTAGGCAGAATTGACTATAATTGATTAATATAATCAGCATATTTTATCATTATCTGAGATAAGGCTGCTGTATAATGAAAGTTTTGGAACACTCAAAGCCTGTGCAGAAGGTTATGTCTTCTAGCATAAATCTGAGAGCGTAAAGGGGTTTGGAGGAGTACTTTAAATTGCCAAGGATGATCTGGCTGATAAAACTTAAGTACAAAATGAATATTAATTTTTAGTGCAGTAAAATTAGCTGACTCTTTGAAGATTGCTGGTACTTAACCTTTTCTGGAGTACAGTGATCTGCTTTATACAGAATTTCACAATTATTTTACTGTTACAATTTTATGTTTTTTTGATGTGTTTATGGTTTAGACCCTATACGAGTGCTGATGGGATATGGGAGGTTCTGGAGAGAGTAGTAGTAGCAGTTGTCTGTGAGTTTTTAGGGGGATGCAGTGTTTGCACTTTGTCATTAGCATCTTGGGCTGGCCAGTTTAGTAACTGTGACCACTTCAGCCATGGCTAAGCTCCCCTCAAGTGAATGCACATCTGATGTTTCCTTTGGAGACCTAAGGAATAACATGACATTCACAATGTGAGACTTCCCAGAGGAAAGCTCTTGTCACCCACCAGGCTGCTTTTTATTCTTTTCCTCTGCCTTTCAGTCCAAAAACTGATACCAGACAGTACTTTGAATGTAACAGCCAACACCATGAACGTAACATGAACAGAACAAATGCATAGGGGTGAAATGACATTTCTCCAAAACAAATTAAGCTCCCATAGATTTTGTATAGTTTTTGCAGACTGTCACTCAGGATTTTCTGCTCGGTGTGGTCTCCTCTTGTTATTGGGACAGTTTTTGAAAGGACAGATGAAAGCCAAGATACCAGAGTTTTTGTGTAAATTGAAAAAGGGGGCACTTCGCCTTCCAGTGAGGATGCAAAATCCTTGATCTTCTTAACTTTAGTGGATACACACTGATGGGCCATTCAGCACCACCATGCTCCCCCTCTTCAGAAGAACACAAAGAGAAAATACAATAAGGTTTTATTGGGTTGCGATAAAGACAGGGAGATCACTCACCATTGAACATCACAGGCAAAACAGACTCAGCATAGGGAGATTAAGACTAGAGCAGTAAGAACCAAAAACAAACATAAAACAGTCAGTCCATAACGCTCCATCTCTGCTGCTCCTCCATGGCCGCTCTCTGCCCCTGCTCCACATGGGGTACTCAGCACATTTCATGAAAATGAGCCTACTAGTGAATTAGTAGTAGAACTGCTATAATCACTACTTATTAAAAAAAAAAAAAAAAAAACAGGGTTTTTAGTCAGACTCGTTTACAGCTTATATTGGACTTATATCGATACAGTTTTCCACTATGAGAAAATCAGAAAATATGTTCTTCCATCTTTGCAGAGCTGAGATGACCAAGAATTGATTTACAAGCAATTTTGCTTGCATTCAGTTACTGTCAGACATAGAATCAGGATTCACCTGTTAACTACCTGTGACAATTTTGTGAGAAATCATCCAAGAAGTTGCACCATCACTAAAATTTCTTTGTCAAATTAATGGGAGTAGTTGGATTCTCTGAATAGTAGAGAAAAAATTAATTTGAAATGTGTGTTTGTATTCTCTGTCATTATGCAAAACCTGATCATACCAGGAAAGAAAAAGCAGGTGAAACTTGTGAAGTCATATGTGACCATGACATGTCACATGAAAAGTCTCATTTTCATGACATTAAAATTCTAAATCAGAAATAGAATATGCTTGTGAAAGAGAGTTCATTGTACTGGGTGATTGTTCAGGTTCTTTGATTTATCTGTCATTTGAACACTTTTTCAGAAGATACTATGTTTTTGGAATAAATTCAAGTATTGAAATATTTCAGTCAGTGTTATTGCTATTAGGTGCAATATTTGCCCATTATTTATGAAGTTCCTTTTCCTCCTTTATTCCACAGAGTTCTGTCTCCCTCTGTGAGTGTGGGTACCCTGTACCCTCCACCAATGTGCTTTCAGCATCACTGCATGATAATCAAAGGAATATAGAAAACAGTTGTTTCTTTCTATACTTGGTGGTAGGATCCTAAAATCCTTTGGCCACCTTCATTTCCAAAACTGTGATTTATCAAGGATTGGGCTTTCATAAATAATCACTGGCAATCAGCCAAACTGCAGGAAAACTTTATAATGCAGCTTATCAACGTGGTCTTTAAACTGCTGGGAACAAAACCAGCCCTGTTCCCCTGTACTTAGGCTACTATGACAGTCAGGTAGAAGTCCCTTCCCTTGTCCTGTCCATCACCACATAATTACTATGTGCCAACAAAAGCACCTCTAAATTTCATTCATAAGGAAGCACCCTTAAAGTGAAAAGCCTCATCTTCGGATATGTACATATCTGAAGGCTTACATTGCATCCATCACAAAAATAGATAAATAAAACAGAGTTCCAGTATACTCAGTAAAAACAGAGACTCCTAGAGATGCAAAGTTCCTCTTTCCATGCGTTTAGGGAGAGATCTTCCCTGCATCACACTACCATTGCATTTCATGGTGCAAAGTGTTAATGTGGAAACCTGCTCGACAGTGGACACTCACTAGAGAAAACATTGAAGAGGATCATCAGTTCTGCTTGCACTGGCTTCCCTGTTGAGATCCAGAGGGGTGGTCAGAGGCACAACAACATAATACTTCAAAAAGTCTAGCTGCAGGTGAGGACGGCAGGATGTGAGGAAGCAAAGGCAGCAGTCACTTTGTATGCCTTGCAACAGTAGTGATCCCTGAATTTGCAACTGGAAGTGGCTGTAAATAGCTCTCCTCTGCACTCTCTCAGCTATGATTGTAATGAGCAATCAGAGCAGCTGAAGTGTTGCATTACTTTCTAGGTGAAGCACTTGTAATACTGTGCTGAGCTTATCTGAATACTAATTAACAACAGCATCTTTTAAACAAAATGTGCAGAAACATTATTAGAAATGAGTTCCACAATTGACACTGCCTTAAGTGTACACGTCTATGTTATAGATGTTCTTTAATAGAAAAGATAAAGCCGGTGCATCAGCAAGCAGTTACAAAGATTATAGGATAAAACAGCTTAGCTTTGCAAGTAGTTTTATTCTTTAGGTATACAGCACATCACACCTAGCTAGATGCAGTCAAATTTCCAAATGAGACAGAGTAACAGTTGCGTAATCCTATTTGCTGTTCTGTTTCTTTCTAATCACTATTTGACACTGAACCAGTTCTTTCTGGAGAAACTGTCTGTAATGTCTCCAAGATCTTTCTCTAGAAATAACTTTTTTTTTTTTTTTATAAAGTGCTCAGCTAGAGCTGTTTTTTAGCACTAGAGAATTTTTATTACTGTTCAAATAATTTTCTAGATCACTTTTGAATTGATAACAGAACATGGCCCAGAATGGTTCTTGTGGGATTCATCTAGCAACTTTCCTAAAATGAACACCTATCTCCTGACTTGATGATCACTCCAACTGCTGTCTCGTTATGGAAAAAGGCAGCAGCACCACTATTTTATTGTTGGAGTGTATTCAAGGCATCTGTCTTATTTGGTCCCTCACTGGTTTATGAATCCCAAAGAAGCTTAACCACAAAATAAGTATGAGATTTCTTCCACCTTAATGAGGTGTTGCTGGTCAGATACTTCTGTGTCTAAGGAATATTACTGTTGACAACACTGGCATCTATACACTTCAGGGCTAAGAAGCAACTGAAGAGGACTTCACATGGCTACAATCTGGGGTTTAGGATCAAAATCATACTCAAATCCTGGGCTTTTAAGTTCTTTTGTAGCTGTTAGCTAAGTGGGTCGGTTATGCAGTTAGATCAGAAAAGGCTTGGAATATCTATTTACGCAGGCACTGACACTAGCACCAGACTAATGCCTACGTGCTTCAGTGGATTTATTCTGTAGGCCTTTATTTCAGGAAGCAGCCTTCATTAGATGGGTGATTAAGCAGGTAGTTACCTTTAAGTGTGTACTGAGTTCTTTCATCATTAAATTGATTTGAATTATATGAATAAATGAATTCCCAAAGTGAAACTTCAGTTTCCTTTATAGTCAAAGGTAAGAGCACACACTAGCCCTCTGCTGATAGGCCCCTAGGAAATGCAGTAAAAGCTCTTCATTTTGGTTTTACATAAAATAGCTTACACATGGATTATTCCTTGCAGCACATTCCCTATGTTAGGAATATTCTTTTGATTATTTCATCCATGTGACCACAAATAAGCTGTTTATAAAGTACTGAACTACTGTATAGCTGGAGTTGACTTGTTTTTCAGCTTGATGATATAATAATATAATGCATTACAAAATAATTCATTGAGAACTTCAAAACGTTTCTTTTCACATTTGTCCCCATACTTAAAGACAGAATGTCTTTTGAAAATCTTAAGATATATGTATTTTGTAAATTTAAAAAATATAAAAAGCCTGCATTCGTATGGAATCCATTGAAATTATGATAAATGACAAAGAAGAAAAAAAAAG
>VXAV01003172.1:133350-160477 GCA_013399715.1 Alectura lathami
TGATATTATCTGCAGGAAGTTCTTGGTAGGAAGAAAATAAAAATACATGTACAGTATTTAAGTACAGCGTTTTAAATGTTCAAATTTTTAAAGCAAGTAGATATTTTTAGGAGTAGAAAATAAGTAAATTGAAATGTTTGAAAATAAGATGAATATTGGTTTTAAATAAAATTTATTGGCATCAAGTAAGTGGAGGTAAGCCACTTTTAAAACAGTTAACTCTGTCAGATTTTCCCATTCTATCCTATTTTCATTCTTCTAGATTAAAAAANCTTATGCAGGGAAGTAGCCATGAGACAGGAAAGCATTTTATTCAGGATTTCTGACTGTGTTGAACATGCAGTGCAAAATCAGGTAATTGTCATAACGATGGCAACACAACATGGAGTAACATTTTAGCATCAGGTTAGCGGTGAGGTTCTGTCAAGCCATACCACTGAAATAAAATTTATAGTTATGGGTTCCTGAAAAATCTGGACTATTATAGCTAAAAATGGTAACAGTGCTGATTACAAAGATTGCCAGTGTTTGTCTTATGGATAAACCTATTTACTATGATTTTGCCAAACATTAATTTGTTTCTATAAAAGGCTCCTTTTTAGAGATAGTTTTGTGTATTTCCTTCATTCTGAAAAGGAACTGCTGCATTATTGCATTACGTAGTCATTATAATCCCCATTCCTACGCTCTCTTGATTTTTAACATCCATCACAGATTCTGTCCAGTCAGAGAAAATCTATTCTGTGCGAATAAGGAAGAGACAAGTGTGATGAGAGAAGTGTTAAAATTTGTGGTATATTAAAATATTTGAAATATTCTAAGTCTGCCAAGCATATCTTTTTTTGTGACACATTATTTATTGATAAAGATTATATGTATTTTCCATCACAAGTAAAATAGCTGCACTGCAGTAAATTAAAAAAATAAAAAAAGTTCTTTGTTGTAAGATTTTGAACCTGACTGGCAGTGACAATAATCATTCCAAACAAGTAACAATCATACTTTATGACTTGTTTGTTAGTTTTATCCCCTCTGCTTCATTTCAGATGTACAAGAATTTACAAAGCAATTATTAACTGGCTGGTTACAACATGTGTCAAGGGGTTTACACTCAAAAAGCTTTCATGAGATAATTTCCTCTTTGTTCTGTACTTACAGCATGTCTTGACTTTGTTTTATGATAGTTTGTTGTTTATAAGACCTAATTTATTGCGGCAGTGAATATCAGAATTGCATTACAGAGATGAAAGCAGTGGAATCTAACAGTTTTATTTATATCAAATCAAGGACGTAGTAAACTATTCAAATGCATTTTCACATGGCTTATGAATTTTGCTAAATTTAAGTGAAATATTGCCTTCAGAAACTACATTGATTGTTTCTATCAGTAAGATGGAAGGATGTTTTTTATCATATCTGTAAGTTTTAAAGAGACTGAAATTTAAAACCAATTCACAGCAATCATAACAACAGGAAAACAGAATATTGTGGAATAGGACAGAAGAAAGGAAAAAAAAAAAACAGGAGAATAAGATTTTAAGAGTTTATTAACTTAAGCAAAATTATAATGAATAAGTACTTATTCGATTTAAAATGGGTTATTTAATTTTTGATCTTGCCCAAAAAACAGCACAGAAATTTTTACTTTGTAAGATCTCACCTCAAATTTGGAGGTAGAAAACAGTTAGCACAGTTTATACTGGTTCTTCCAAATGTGAACACATTTCAAAGTCACAGGAAGCTCAGCCTCAGGTGGTGCTTTGGGATCCCTCCAACTGGCATTTAAATGAATGATTTAACCCAGGACGTCTGCAGCCTTCAGTCGTTCAGTGACTGACAAGCTTTCAAAACCAAGCTGCTTCGTTTACTGTCTGCTGCTTCCAGTTCACAAATGGCTGGAGGTCTGTGTGCGAGCCACACTCCGGGCTTTGCTGCATGGTGAATAAGATTTATTTTGCAACTGACCTTGTGTTTTATGCAGATCGTTTGCTTTTGGGGATGTGGGGAGGTCTTTCTTATTATTATTAGCTAGAGATTATGCTGTGTTATTTTTTGATGTTCAGTCTCAAATATTTTAAGAAAATAGAAATATGATAAGCCAAAATAGCAAGCTTAACTCCTTGNNTTTTTTTTTTTGCAACCAAGTGAAAATGAAGACCACAATAAGCTGCCTAAAGTCTGTGTTTTAGGGTAAAGATCACATTTATACTGATTTTAAGATAATGTAAGATAGCCAGCATTAACTATGTGAAAAGTGCAAACAGTGGGGACTAAAGGTCTAGAGGTTCTTTATTTTTATTTTATTTTGTTTTATTTTTCCTCATAAAACTTAAATTCTTTACAAAGTTGCATGGGTCCAGGAGTTACAGCTCTAAGAATGACAGAACTGTGAGACTTAGAGGGTAACAACTTGATCACTTTGTGCTTCTTTGTGTTTACACAGAAACAAAGAAACCCCAGATTCCTCAACCTGTGAATAGCCTTAACCAGAGAGCTTCTGGGAACAGAAGGCATGAGGGCACAGAAGTAGAAAGGGTGGGTCTGGGACAGCTGGGACTCGAAGCTGGGTTTGAGGCTCTCAGAAGTGGTGGGAACCTCAGAGCTGAGCTCTCTCTCAGACATGTCCGGAGTTCAGGTGTAAGAAGAGCTGGGGTTACCATCAGACTCCTGTCATCTTCTCTGGACCCTGAATCAGCTTCCCATTTTCGGAGAGCAGACTGTGCTCTAGGTGGCCCTGCTTTGGGCAAGCGATTTTGGTCCAGATCACCTCCAGAGGTTCCTTCCAGCCTCAGCCATTCTGTGGCAGGTTTCCTCTCTGCACCTCCATGTGCTTTTTGTGGATGCTGGAAGTGCAGGAGCACTAAGTAAAGTGAGATAGCTCTCATACTCAACAAGGCCGTTCCAGCCTTTGCTTGTTAGTGAACCGTATTTTTAACCCAACTGATGCACCATTCTTACAGATTATGGGAGTTCCTGCCACTGGATGCTTAGTATTTTTGTTATAGAATGCTTTAATCCTTTCCTTATAAATTCCAGTAAACAAATTTCCTATTATAGGGAATTGTATGCTATTCTTTCAAATAAGACCATGTACTACAATTTAATTTTTCCCCAGGTACTAGATCTTTTGGTATTCTTAGCAGTGTTATGACTTTAACTTTCATCTGGACATGGTCGTAGGCAAGCTGTTATAGGTGCCTCTGCTTGAGATGACCTGCAGAGGTGCTTTCCAACTTCAACCATTCTGTGATTCTGTGAACTTACTCCACAGACAGATATATTTTGCAGATTCACTTCTATGGCCTACACAGATTTAATAAAATCGGTGTCAGTGTCTGAAAATCAACTACTTCTGACCCCAGACTACATGGCATCTAGGTCTGAGTGAGAAACCAATGGCTGATATTGTGTCTCAGTGCTTCAGAGTGGGATCCAGGGCCACTGAAATAAAAGGGGAAATGTTTAAATTGGCCCCTTATGGACGAGGTGTAGCTTAGAAGTTTTTTGTGCTCTGCTGACTTTGATATCATATCTAGTAAGATCTGGTAAATGCTGTTAAAAATTTCTTCATGACCACTGAAAAATTTCATGAGCACTGAAATGTTACATAATTCATATTAGATATGACTATAACATTGTACTTTTCCACACAAATATAGAACAAATATGTATCTTTTTTGAACAAGTTAACATTTCCATACAGTTAAGGGCTGTACCATCCTTAGGATTTCTGTGCTTCCTAAAACACAAAATTTTTTCCAATAATCATTTTTATCCTTGTAAAAAGTACATTTTTATTTGACACATTTAGCATCCCTTGGGACAAGGAGGGAAGCAGATACTGATCATTCATTTTATGTGTGAATGCTCTGTAAGATGTTATGTCGTGAGTAGGTTGCAGCTGGTGTGCCATGACAACTTGAAAAGAATTGTTTACAAATGTGTGCTCAGATGATCCAGAATTGAACCAATTACCACTTAAGAGCTACTGTTCAAATTATTTGGCTGCATGCATTTGCGTGGTCTGTTATATCTGCTTTAAACTGACACACCTTGGCAACGCTCAAGTTCTGGGAATAAACACATGGTCCTTTAGTGTGGTTCAGTTGATGGATGATCTCTCGTGATCATCTGTCTGTACTCTTTGGTATTTTCTGAGTGTGTTTCTCAGATCAGGCCCATCACATGGTTCAGGATGAGCTGCAGTCTGCTCCCAGGGTGCAGTCTGGGCTCTGAGGACACACGAATGCTGAGCTGCACACGGAGGCGGTTCTCAGCACTTGCAGAGGCAAAGCTCCATGTTTCTCTGATGCTTTAATAAAGGATATTCCTTTAGAACATTCCTAAAAGACAGCAATGAATGCAGGCTTTTATATTATTGTTGGGAATTCAGGGTACTCTGTCTTCCAAGTTTTCTTGCAGATGCTTAAATCTCTTACTAAATAACTAAATTCAATCCAATCTTTCTTGATACCATTGATTAAAAGAATTTTCCTACCAATAATTGAAGAATAAACATTCTCACTGATCCAGCTTCCAGCATCAGCTCTTCCTAACTAGAGATGGAAAGTTATTGAGAAAAAAGAACCTTTCAGTAAAACAAGAGGTTACTAATTTCCTACTAAAGTTATTCATACCAAGAGATGGTACGAAAAAATTGAAAATAGACTTTGATACTAGTTTGTTTCAGTGGGAACAATTAAATAATCATAGAATCATAACAATTAAGTAATCTTGAAGTAGTTTAATCCTTTGAAGACCTATCTCTAGCTAATGTTTCAAAGGAAGTTGTTTTGCTTCCAACATATATTTCCTGTGTATATACAGGATCTCATAGCTACTACAGACCAAAGTTGCTGGTGATCTGCTGTGCTGTGTTGTGCTAGCTGTATTACTGTATATACAGCATACGGTAACAGTACAGTGGTTTGACTTTTATAACAAGTACAGGGAGGTATAAGACTTCACATATTTTTACTAAATATTGCCCATATCAAATTGAATATTTCTGAATATATTCAGACACAGGTGTACTCAAGAGAGGGGTAATGACTTGTGGGCATTGGCTATTGACGTTTTACAGACAGTGGAGTTTCTCTGAACACGGTCTGGCAGTGCGCTCCGCAGCACTGAAGCTGTGTAATTTAAATTACTTGTTTTTACTTTGACAAAACTAAACATAAAGCTATCCCTCAAAGTGAAGTTTTGAGGGGAGAGACATACACTAAGCTTTCACAGATGGCATTTTTTAATTGAAAATCAAGCTCCAGTGTCTCTCAGCTGACTGACTTTTTATGTGCTTGGTGATGCACAATATAAACTGCTGATATTACTGCTGCTGAGAAGTGAAGAGCAAAACAAAGAGCATGCAATTCCTCACATGTCTGAGAGAACAAATGCCAAGTGCCCTCTGCACAAATGGCTTTAAACATGCGCCGTGATGAGTCGACTGCCTGTTGGCCTACCTGGCCAGCAAACCGCTCTTCTCTCGGCTTAGCGCCACGGCTGCCTCAGGTGATCCAGCTGCTTTACCACCTCACGTCTGCTTCAAGAGTTGATGCTCCTAAGTGGATTAAGGCCTTTTTAGATATGCTGGAGGCATATTTAGTGTGTGAAAGCAATCCCTAGGTGGTCTTGCTCTGACACACGGAGGAATCAATATAAAAGGCACTTTCTTACTGCTGGAGCCAGCCCATTGCTTTGCCTTTCAGATTAACTGGAAGCATTAACCTGACTGGAGGTTTTACTCCAGTGACTAATCTGAGCATTTTACTGAGACATATCTGTAGTTTAAAGACATATTTATGATGCACTTGGTGAGTCTGTACTCATAAGCAGTTTTATGGGATTATCTTTCTGCTAACTGAAGTTAGTGTGTTGGTTTTTCACCAGTAAAAGATCACAAGCAGTGTTTTGGATTTTGGTAAGTGAAAATTCATGCAGAGAATTTTGAATCCTACAGCACTACTCCTACTTTATCAACAGCAGAGACAGCTGAGTGTTACAGATATCTAGGTCTGTAATACTCAGCAAGAACTTGGCTATGGTATTGCACATTTAACTTGCCTCACAGGCACCCCCATCACCTTGAACGAATCTATCATTTCATTTTAGTTTTGGGTATGGATGCAAATTTGGCCAATCTCATCACTGGCAATAAAGACCGTATCTGATACAGTGAAAAGGCTGTGTCTCCGTGGCCTGAAAATAAAATTACGTCTGCTCCTATACAAACATATGCATGAAAAATTCATCTAAAATACTTAGATTTTTTTTTTCTCCATCAATAACACGAAAGAAAAGGAAAATACTGGGGTTATAGACAAGAGATTGGAAGCAAGGAGATACGAGTTATTTATTTTGGCTCTTTCAAGGAATTGGTTTGTGTCTTGGCTAGGTTAGTTTATCTGTTTCACTTATTTCAGCAAAATGACAATGGGATTTTCAAGGTTTATTTCATTTGTGGAGGTAAACTCTAATAGCTAATTTCTTTTCCTGCTTTAACTTAAATTGAAAAGCATACCTGAAATACTACCTAGGTAATGTGTTAAATTTTGTGATTGGGTGGATTTTGTGGTGTTATGTTTTTATTATCATTATTATTGTTATTATTTGTTTGTTTTGCTTTGTTTTGTTTTTCTTTTAAGTGGGAGGTGAAGGGGGAAGGTTTTGGTGACATTTTAAACTTTTTCTTAATATAGCAAAATTCAGCATAGCCAATCCTGATGATGTCTAGTTATGGTTGCTCAAGAAAGCATAAAAGAAAAAGCACAAAGATGGAGTAATCTTTCCCCTTTTGTTTTCTTTCATCTTCCAGCAGTCAAAACTGAGTCTACAGTGGTAGATTTATTTTTACCTGCTTGAGCTTACCAATTGTTTTTTTGAACCTTAGTTAAGTTTTTGGTTTTAAAAAACATGATATGGCAGTGAGTTTGACTCTTTAATTATGCACTGTGTGTAAAAAGCAAAAACAAAAGAACAACTTCCTCTGGTTTGTTTAAATCAGCTGCTTGATTCTTTATGAGTGCCCTCATCTTCATGCATAGTTAAAAGCAATGGATAGTGTTATACCACTCATCTCACTTACATTCCTCTGGATTTTCTATGCCCCCCATCTAATCATGCACAGAAGCTGTGGGTTACTTCTGATTATCCCTGCAACAGACTATCCTTTGCACTTCTTTCAGTATTTTCCATAGCTTACCCCTTCTTTCTTACAGGGGTGGAATGGCCAGGAATGTAGACAATATACTTCTCTCAGTGGTGAAGAAGCAACATGAAATGGATCTTATGATATTTTCTCTTTTAGTGTCAGAATTTTGTAGAATTGTACTATGGCTAGGGTTGGAAGGGACCTTAAAGCCCATTTAGTTCCAACCTCCCTGCTGTGGACAGTGTATTAAAGGCAAGGAATAATATGACAAAATGCCATTAGGATGAGAGATTTTAAACGTTAAAATAAGTTAAAATATCAAGTTTTTAAAGAAAAGGTCATTGGTTGACTGTGAAAAGTCTTCTGCAGATAAACAATAACTTTAGTTTAATGGGTTTTTAGTTCAGCTTCAGAGATGAAGTGAAGGCAAGAACTAATAAACAATCGATGTACAGATATTAGGAAAAGTTGCAGAAGACAGATTAATAGCAATTAAAATTGATAAAATAAAAATTGCATGCTTAATTGAATTCAGAGTTATGAAATATATGTGGCCAATAATGCAATGATATTACAAATAAGTTCAAGTAACATTAGAAGTAAAAAAAAAAAAAAAATCCTTAAAAACATATAGAATTCAGTCCCTAGAGATGTTAACTTTGGTTAACATTAATGATGCAGAAAATGCTGAATCTTTCCATAAATACCAGTTGTGTAGCTGGAAAAATGCAGGATGATACATTTGCATTTTACGGGAATGATGTAGTACTTTGCAGTTTTTTAGCATGATAATGCTAATTTTAAGACAACCTGTTCAGAAAAAAAAATAAAATAAAATAAGATGCTGAAGAAAAGATCATAATCTACTGGTTTTAGAGCAGTTTTATGTGCACCAGAGCTAATGAAGACTGAGTTCTAATGACTTCATGTCTCATGCCCAGTATTTTTGGGGTCAGATGATATGTTCTCTGACTGAAACTTCTGTCTGTTTCAAACAATAACAACTTCATTCATTTGTAGATTTTTTGGTGAAAGCTTGATTTTATGTTGACATTTGCTTTTTAGTAAGGGCATTGACAGTCTGAAAGTCACTCTTCTGGATGACCACTTCCATGAAACTGGACAGCACTCTGCTTTAGGACTGCTGGACATCTATCAGGTATAGTTGGAATTGACCAATCAATCAAAAGTTGGTTAATTTGGAAAGACAAGCAGTTGAATAAAAATGTGGTCAGTGAAAAGAAAATATGCACTAGCAGAACGACCCAAGTAATTACGTGGTAACCAGCCTGATGCCAGTCTTTCATAGAATGATTGAGAAAGATTGCAAGTAATAATTTAATAATTTAATTTAGTGACACCTGACATTCTCGTGAAAAGCTTTCACTTCTACGATGTAAGTGATAGGGCTAAAAATTCCTTGTCAATAAGAAAGCCTCTCTAATTAGGTGTGTCTGTAGCAATTTTTTAGCTGTGCTGGTATGTGAAATGTCCTTGTATGTCAACTCTTCTTTCTATATCAGATCATGAAGGTGGAGGTTTACATCTTGAAATTAGATTTCAACATATTCCTCTCTCAACAAAGCAGATTCCTCTGGGTGAGACCTACAAAGTGGTACAGGTGTTGCAGCACTCAGACCTAATACTAAATTGTAAGCATAGTGCCTCAAAGTGAATTCCCAGACGAGCACCTCCTAAGAACTAGGATGCATCTTATATCGTGCCTCCCAGCTAGGTTTAGTCACTTTGTAAACAACTTCTTAAACTTTCTTAAACTACATGCCTCTGGATAGAGTGGGCTTGAAACTAGCCCAGGGTTTTACCAATAGATGAGTCACTCTCTGGATCTGCCAGTAGTCCATTGAAAACAAACGGAATCCAGTGGTGAGTTAGATTTAAACAAACTCTCATTGATAAGTAAGCCTTTTTTTCCTTTTTCTCAGTGAAACATAATTGTTCTGAGGAGTCACATGGTGACACTGAAGTGCAGTAAAAAATTTTGTTCAGAAATGGCGAGAGACCACCTGAAGTGGGACAGTTTGGTACCAGGAGCTGTAAATGGGAGTCAGTTGAGAGTGATGAGGCAGAATCTCCCTAGTGAATGGAAATGGGAGATGATACAGAAAGGATGGCTGAGGGTGGTTGCAGAAGCCAACAAAAGTATGCTCAAGAAAAAAAATCTCATATTTCCTATTTAAATGACTTTGGTACAGTTGCTATCTACCTATGTGCTGTTTTCTCTCTAACTAACTGAACAGAAAAAATAAATAAATAAATAAATAAAACGAACTATCTCCTTTAGATATGCTAGAACATGATTTATGTCTGTTGGTCATTAATTTGACTTCAGCATAATTTTCATAGCTGCGGAACGTGTGAATGATCTAGTGAGTAAAAACTCAGTTACAGCACCACTATTGAAAATCTGAGATTTTAGTACCAGATTTGAGGAATTTAGATATTTTTGGAAGCAAGAATATGGCAAGCCTGGCAGAATCTGTGGCTATTTCTAGTTAAGGTGCATAGCTACATTTTTGCTTATAATGGATACTTACCACAGAGTTACTTTGAGTGGGACTGTTAGAAGTACAAGAAAGAACTGAAAGCAAAGAGAAGGCTTTATTTTCAGAATTATCCTTCAGGCTTTTTTCACTCTTACACAGTTTGCTAAAATATGAAGGAAGGATTTTGGACATTAGTTGACCGTGGGCTTTTAATTAGGCCCTTAGATTAGGTCTCAATGAGTGAACATGCACTATCCAGGAATTGTCAGTGAGACAGCTGGCATGGAAACATGGACAGAGGGTGATTTTGGCCAGCCATCAAGGGCTCTAAAAGGTCATGGAGAACTTTGCAGGAAAAAGAAAAAAAAAACCTGACAAAAAAAAACACCACACTTTTAGAATGAAGATTAATACCTGGTCATTGTTTTCTTTACTTCCTTTACATGCCTCTTACTTTCGAGGAAGTCATTTAATCTAGTCTGTAGGATTTCCTTAGGTGCAAAACAAATGTGGGCCACCAAGTTAAAACAGATGGGGAAAAGCAATCAAGAGGTACAGAATAACAGTATATGTAGCAGGTTCAGGAAACAAGAGCTATTTGTTAGAAGAACCAAGAAAGTTCCCTCAATATGAAAAGGCAATTACATGTGTAACATGGTGCTAAGTAACGTGGCAGGTATAATCTCTACCCAGTCATTATCCTTACACTAGTCAGCTGAAAAATCACTGAAAGGAACCAATGTTAAAATGAACAAGGATTTTGCTGTGATTTTAATTGAGATTTCTGCCTATAAACACATCAGAAAAACAGATTGTGCCTTGTGTATTGGCTGGTCTACACTTTTCTGAATATCTTTCTTTGAAAAGCACTTAATAGATTTACGTCAGTGTGTAAAGACAAATTGCATCCAGGGTAGGAGCTTGCATACCAAACTGCATATACAGTTAAAAACAGAGGTTGTGTAAAGCTCTGAAAATTATTTTGTGCAATGTGAATCCTGACAATCTCCTTTACTACGGCATTTTCAATGTGGTACAATTCAAGTCATAAAATGGTATGAGTCCCAGATATGCTATTGTGTACCTGCATGAAAATGTGGTTTTACCCTCTCCATCTGTCTCTCAAACAGTGTGAATGTGTTGCAGAATGTTTAAAGAGATCTCTGTTTTAATTTGGTTAATCAGTCATCACTCAGAGCTCAACTTCTTCAATGGTCAGAAATCATATTTTCTGCTGTACCTCAAAACGCGGTTTGCCTGCTTCGATGGATTTGCTGGATTTGAAATAAAAGTGAAGAGGAAGAAAAAGATGCAAAAGAAGTGAACTAAGCAATTTAGATAATATAAATGTTGGAAAATGTCAGAAAGAAATTAATAATGGATAAACAATGGATAGAAAATGTAACGAATCAAAGGACTTCGATTTGAGGTGTTTGCCATTATTTGTAGGAAAGCAATGCAAGGTGCAAGCTATGAAACCAGAAACACTTCCAAATGATGCTGAGTGGACACTTGAGAACTAGAAATAAAATAATGATATGGAAATAGAGCTAAAGAAAAATCCTCTGTTGATTTTTTGCATTCAGCAGTATATAACCTGAAAAATTAATTACAGAACAATAACAGAAAATAGGTAGGTATAATAATACAACAGATACAGTGGAAATAGTAGGAAGAACCCCAAAGAGTGAAGTCAGATCTATATAGACAGATGAGACCATATGTAAGACAGAAAAGAATGGAGAAAGCAAAAATAACAGGACTGGGAAGTGACAGGAAAACAAAGAGAAATGAAGAAAATTTA
Source organism: Alectura lathami (assembly GCA_013399715.1). Lineage (NCBI taxonomy): Eukaryota > Metazoa > Chordata > Aves > Galliformes > Megapodiidae > Alectura > Alectura lathami. The sequence continues at coordinate 144,812 of VXAV01003172.1, forward strand.
ATTAAATGAAACAAACTAAAATAAAAATGTGATGAATAGCAGTAGCAAGATATTATTGGTGGTTAGAACAGCTATGAAAAATATAAGTGTTTTAAATTTTGTTAAACTTTGAAAGAGAATTAGCTTTTAAATCAAGTGTAGCATAAAGATTTTTAATTATTTCAGCTTTGAAAAAAAAATGAATTCCTAAGTCTATGAGAAAATAATAGTTGTTTATATCCTTTTTATATTTGCTATTTTCATTATGATGAAAGCAATTCATTGGAGACTGTGACAACTCCACATAAAAATTACACTTTGCCATTAATATATTAAACATTGTATGTTCTTTATTTCAAAGAGAAATTTTGATGAGTTATTACAGCACACGCATGCTTGTAATGGAATATTAATAGGTTTAATTTCACTGAGATTGACAGACCAAATGTGATCCAATTTCCCATTTAAATTTTTGCTCATTGCCATCAAAAGAAATACTTAAAATACGACAGTACTTCTAAAGATGTCGTAAGAAGGCAAGCATGACAACATACCTTTTGATATATGTTGGCTGATAAATAACTGGCCTTAGGTGGAAAATATCAGACAACTCACAGGAAAAGCTGCTAAATGGCCTTTTTTTTTTTATTTTTTTTTTCCCTAGACATCAATATTAAGTGGAATCAGATCAGTGTTTTACTCTACAGAAAATTCTGTAGTGAAGTCACAGAGTATTTAATGAGAAATGATGTGGGAGTTTAGCATTCAAAAAACCTTTCAGTGGGAGCAAAGTTATTGATGTACAGAAATACTTTATAGTTGATGGAAGTTAGAAAAGAAACCTGAAGTTTATCCACCACAATGCCATTAACTATTTTTTTTTTCTTCATCTCATCTCATCTCATAATGCATTTAACTTCCAAAAATTAACATTAACTTTTTAAACAGTATTAATAGATTTGGGCAAGGAACTGCTAAAGATTGTCCAGGAGTAGAAAACCACTAAAGCTTTGCTGGAAATATTTTTTTCTTGAAAGGTGGTGCTAGCCTTGTGAACATACATTCATATACAGAGCTGCACACACTCACACACCCAGACAGAAAGGCTCCTACAGTACCAAGTCCCATCAGCCGGTCTGGGATGTTGCCACTATTTTATATTCCAGAACAAAATTGTGGAGAATGTGCAGACTTAGCAATTACAGATGCATTAATTACTCTGACTTAGCTCATTATCAGTTATCCACTCCAGAGTACTTCTGTTGATAATCCAGGTGTACATATATAGGATTAAGTACATACAATTATGTACTTAAATATCATTATTTTGATTATCTCAGCTTTGTAATGACAGAACCATAATTTAAAAAAATCATCACCAAGAAAATGTTCAGGGCCAAAACTTGTTCCAGGAAATACTAATTGTGAATCTGATGGATAAGCTGTTGTATAAGAAGTTGTGGAAATGATGTTCAAGAATTTTTGCAGATTTACCCATTGAGAGAAACTAGATAATTTATTTCTTCTGAACTAGCGGAAATTTTACAAATAAAAAGGGAGACTTTGGGACTGTCAGAGCAATCAGGTTTTCGTGCCCAGTTAGAGCCACCATCCTGCAGGGAAGATAGAAATTTTACGCTATTGCTGTTCTCTCTGGTTCAAACTAGCCAACACTGTAACCCTGAATGCAATATTGCAGAGGGCAAAGGAAACATGGCCTCAAAGGCCCTGGTAAAAAGGGCACATTGCTGCAGGAAGAACTCCTACCTTAGTGATCCTGTTCCCAAGGCTGTTTCTGCATTCTATCTGAGGATGCTTAACTAGAAGTATAATCTATATGTAGTCCCTGCCATGAGGAGCAGAGCCTGTGGGTTTTCTTTCACAGGTGTGTTTCATTTTTAGGAGATCTTTTGATGTTCTTTCTATGCAAGCTGATGGTTTTACACTGACATATGTTTTATGGTAAGATTTGTTTAATTCTAGCAACCAAAAATGTGGAAAAAATCTCAAATCCCTAATGCTGATGAAATTTACTTACCTGTGGCATGCCAGAAGATTACGGGCTATTCACTGTGGAAAATGGGAAGGTGGCAATCAGGTAACCAGTTGTCTGGGGTATTTATTTGTAAAATGTTATTCAGTACATGGGTCCAGAGTAAAGCATTCTCTGGTCATTGCTTGGTCTAAGCTGAACTCCAGGATGAGGAATTTTTGACAAAGGTTGTTAGAAATCAGATGTTTGCAGTTTTAAGCAAAGGATGTATAATGGAACAAGAAGTAGATCAGAAGTATTATTCACTCCAAATGGAAGGTGGATATTGCCTGCTCACCTTTTCTTGTGTTTTTTCAGAACCATTACAAATAATCAACTTTTAACATTATTAATTGCTTAAGAGACTCTTCTAGGCAACAGCAGACAGGGGAGATCATGGGTGTAAAGGCTGAAAACAAAGGTGGAAGAGAAATGCTTTTAGTGTCAAATAATGTTGTAATAAGTTTACTGTGAAATGAATAGGGTAAAAGGCAAGGCAGTCTCTGCTTGCACTTGCCAGAGGAAATGAAAGGAAAACATGACAGGATGCCATTCCTGAAGAATCAATTTGAGGTAGGCTGCAGCAATACACTAAGGTAAGTAATCAAGAAAATGAGTATGAGAAACAGCTTGTAATAACATTGCAGATTACCTTGTTTTGGAGAACAAGAGATGGACCTGTCTTGTGAGGCCGGTAAAGAACTTGGGAGTTTGTGTGATTCTCCTTATCAGTCTCTTGGGTCTCATCTGAAACTCTTTCATGGCAATGACAGTTTGACTACAAAGTCTTATCAGAAATTCAGTGGTTTTCTCTACTGTGTTTTCATGTGCGTATATTCTTACCCTGGTCCTCCACAGACCTCTTTTTTGAAGGAAAAGAGAGTATTTGGAAAGTGTCGCCGAGAGGTTCTCATTGTATTTTTGGAACAGTGAGAGATGAGACTACACTTTGTGCATGAGCAGCTTTCATAGAATATTAAACATCTCAAAAGTCAGGGATCTATTTTGATAATTTCTTCATGCTTGGTTACCTGTTGTACTCAGAGTAGCAGTCAACAATAGAAAGAGCAGACCTACAGATCAAGACAAGATCCCCTGCAGGGCTTTATATATTCCATGGCTAACTTCTAGTGGATAATTACTAGTTAAATTAAAATCAGAGAAGCAATTTAGTTTCTTCGTGGTTAAATTAGAAAAGATGGAGCCTCACATTGCCATAAAGCACTGATGTTAATAAAAAGCACCTTTTTTGCCTCATTACTATGACAGGTTTTACTTAGGTATATTCTGCTTTTGTTAAATTGCTGGTTAAATTTATACATTCTAGGGCCATAAATATAAATTAATGAACAACTGAACAGTCTCTCTTCGACTTGAAAAGCATGATTTGGAGATTATATCCTCAGGAGATTTCTGAGAGTACTGTTAATGACATTTCATGTTCATTAAGTTCACGTGCTGGAGCTGGGAACAGGCTTCTACTTCCTCCCTGCCTGAAAAGGTCCATGGGAAAAAATAGGGTATTTTATAGGAAAGGAAGTATAACCTCTATCTTTTTTTTTTTTTTTTTTTTTTTTTTTTTTTTTTTTGCCTGTAGTAGTCTCTACAGTTACTTTTATAAAAAAATACTTAGATCTTGAACTGGCAGAGGCAGACAGTGCCATTAATCCATTGGCTCAAGTTGTAGGGCTGCACTTACCAAAGAGACAAGGGAAAAACGTTCTGGAACATAATTGGCCAATACAGAATTGTCCAAATTATACAAATGTCTCAAATAAATGAATAATGTGAAAATATTACTTCCATTCATGTTTACAGTTGTAGATATTTTAAAATTGTGTATGAGCAACAAAGTATTAATGAATCGTGTAAGAGGTAAAGATTCATAGAATCATAGAATCATGGAATGACTTGGGTTGGAAGGGACCTCAGAGATCATCTAGTTCCAAGGCCCCTGCCGTGGACAGGGCTGCCAGCCACTAGCTCACTAGATCAAACTGCCCAGGAACCCATCCAGCCTGGCCTTGAACACAGCCAGGGATGGGGCAGCCACATCTTCTCTGGGCAGCCTGTGCCAGCGCCTCACCACTCTCTCAGGGAAGAATTTCTTCCTGATGTCCAACCTAGACCTCCCCTCTTTCAGTTTTAGCCCATTCCTCCTTGTCCTACCATTATCCACCCATGTAAAGAGTCGGTCCCCCTCCTGCCTGTAAGCTCCTTTCAAGTATTGGAAGGCAGCAATGAGGTCTCCCCGGAGCCTTCTCTTTTCCAAGCTGAACAATCCCAACTCCCTCAACCTTTCCTCACAGGAGAGGTGCTCCAGCCCTCTGATCATTTTGGTGGCCCTCCTCTGGACCCGCTCCAACAGCTCCACATCCCTTCTGTACTGGGGGTCCCAGGCCTGGACACAGCACTCCAGGTGAGGCCTTCCAAGGGCAGAGTAGAGGGGGACGATCACCTCCTTCTCCCTGCTGGCCACCCCTCTCTTGATGCAGCCCAGGATGCCATTGGCCTTCCTGGCTGCGAGAGCGCACTGCCGGCTCATGTCCAGCTTTTCATCGATCAGAAGGCCCAAGTCCTTCTCCACAGGGCTGCTCTCAAGGAGTTCTTCTCACAGTCTGTACACAAGATTGTCTTCTTAACTAAATTCTAACCTTGATTAAATATTGAAAGTTTACTCTTAGTAAATATAAGTCCATTGTTTTGTTTAGAGTGACAAATACATGTTTCAGTGTATTAGTTTTGAAATACTTGGTGACTGTTTTATCATTTTTTCTCTCGACTTTCCATTCTTAGATCATATACTACAGGAAAATACAGACTTTATGTGCAAGCTTGCTAACCTACCATTAAGTGTTTATATTTCTATTGTAAGTTAAGTATTCTGCTATTACATAATAATACATTTAAAAAAAAAAAAAGAAAATTATTACCTACTTCCATAAAGAATTGCAGCTAGTGCAGCTGCGTTATCTGTGTGTACATGTCTGTTAGAAAATTTTAAACTGGAAAATTTCAAACTGGAGAAGTACAGACATGAAAAATATTGTCTACAGGCTGTGAAAACTGGTTTATGGGTCAAGAAAACCCCCAAAATGGTATCCTTACCAAGAAAAAGCAAATAAAATTAAACTGTCTTGTTGAAACCAACATTCGTATATTTTAGCTTTTGCAAACACCATCATGTTGCAGTATAAACCTTTCATGCTGTCTTATAAGCCAAATAGCCCAGAAACTCATATGCATGCTTGGAGTACAGAACTGAGCTGAGAAGAATGTGGGCTGGTGGCTTGGAGGGGATCTGAAGTAATGCGCACTGTGTGTCTGGGGAGGGTGGTGAACGGGAGACCCTGGGGCCAAGGGTGTAGGAATGCTTCCTTAGGGCTTTTGTAGTGAAGTTTCAGGTGGAAGTCAGCAAAGCTGGATTTACTTCAGCAGAACTCCATGGGGAGCAAAGGGAACCAGGTCTTACGCTTCCTCTGCTAGAGGGTAAAAATGTTTGATTATCTCTGCATATGAATGAAGATTGCTTTTTATTATCTCAAGGCAAAATGACTATTTATGACAAATGCAATTTTGTACTAGGAATAACTCTTACAACTATTAAAAAAAGAAAAACAACAAAATAATAAAAAAAAAAAAAATTCCTACCTTAGTATCTGATGGCTGAGAAAAACTTTGGCAATAAAATGTTCTACCACTATGGAAAAACTTGGTAATTTATTTCCTTACTCTGAGATTAAATCTATTTAGAAGAATTTAAACACTAGCAAACTTCTTAAGTCTTATGATGATGACCTCTTGAGGAGAGGTTTACTGTCTCTTGAGGAAAGTGAACTTTTTAGCAATGATTAATATTTACACCATGGCATTAAAACCATTCTTTTTTACTAGTTTTGGACCTGCACAGGTCTTTGGAGGAAAGAAAGGCTGTTATTAGCTTCTGAGCCTCACAGACCACTTAACTGCCTGCAGGCATATCAATTAAGTGGAATTATCATCCCAATTAACCATTGTCCCTTGCCAGTCAAAACTCATTTGGTTTAATTCAGCTCCCTAGGAAATGTCCCAATTAACCAGATTGCCTAATTATCTGTGTCCTGATGAAGTGAAGTGTACTAGTACAGCCTGCATTAATAAAACAGCACGTTTGTGTTGTTGCTTAAATAATTTTCCAAAGTTTTGGTTTATGTGTAGTGTTCTCAGAAAAAAAGAATGGCCAGACTTGGGTTTTTATTTTAGCAATTACAGACTCAAAAGTCAATTGGACTTCTGACATCAGTAATTAAAGCAGCAATTCCCAAGAAAGTGTTGGCTGCTAACAAAGGCAACAAAGGTATTTGTATTTTGTGTTTCAAGCTGAATGTTTCATTCAAATGGGATGCAGACATAAGGTTAGTTCAGCTGGTAAAATCTGTCATTATTTCTTGATCTCAAAAGGCTTACATGAGCTATGAGGCCAGATTTTTGAATATCTTTGGTCACATAATTAGGCCTAGAGTGTGTCTAAAAAGTATAGTCTCTGCCACGTTACACGTATTTAGAATATATTCAGTCCATAATCATTATACTCTTTGCATCAAGACATGCTTTAGTTCATTGACAGAGGATGTTTCAGATGTTCCCCATGCCTGTGATCTGTGAATAAACGTGAAACTGAGATGCCTACTAGTAATGTATGACTCTGATACTTCACATAAGTGAAACAAGATGATAGAATGTGTTGAGAGGTTATACAAGAAAAAAAAAAAAATTGAGATCCTAAGATACTTCATTCATATGCTTAGATTTTATTGTGATTAGAATTCATTGTCTTTGTCATGTTGTATAGTTGAGTCTACTAATTTTAATGTTATAATGATTTTAATCCAAGAATCTCAGATCTTGACTATACAGGAATCATTTTTGAAGGAGAGGTGAATAAGCTGTAGGGTGGAATTCCTGTATGGTTTTGTTTTAAATGAGTAGAAGAACTGAATAGAATTTTGCACCCAGGCTTTTCCTGTGACTTGGCATGACATCTTAATTCATTTGCCTGAACTTTCCTGCACTTCTTTGCCAAAAAAATCCAATAACCTTTCTGAAGCCTTGCATGACCACAGTTACCCTCATTGACTAGCTGAATTTGGGCTCTGAATCAAACAAACTTGGTCACATCAGGGTGCTTAAAGGTGTGAACAGGTGACTACAGGGTGCGTTGAATTCACTGTGTCTATTTTGGCAAAGGCATGACTTCAGTCTACCATCATATTATAACTAGGTGTAGATGGAACTTTCCACTTACACAAGGGTTTCTATAGTGTCTGTAATCCCCTACTTTGTTCCTTTGCGGCAAGAAAAGCAGGTTTCCAAATAGTCCCATGACCTAGCACGTACTTTGCTTCTCACTTGGCCATAAAAGATACCAGGTTGTATTGGCTGGCAGAACTGAGCTCACCTGTATTTTTGGGGGAACTCTGCTACTTTAAGTAACTCAGAGTGTTCCACTTTTTGAATGAATCGTTTTCTTTCATGACAGTCTAACTATGACCAAGGTGAGTCAAGTCAGCGCAGTGAGCACCGTATACAAGAATTAAGCCCCACACTAAGAGGAAAAGAATACCTATCAATCCTAAATGCTAAAGATACAACATACAACAAAGGGACATTACAGTGCAGAAATGATAACCAAAACTATCAAGAAGTAAACAGGCACACAAAAAAGATAAAAGCCTGCTTTATCTTTTCTGGGTGGTTTAGGTATCTCTATTTATGTTTTAATCAGATAAAAGCAATAGTGAAAGAGGAAGGAAAATGTCATTGGCTTGATTGCTTTCACAGTTTTTACTGTGTGAGATATTAAAAGCATTAACAATAGATGGTATCATAAGAGGCTTCTGATAACTTATAATTCTCTCCAGCCAGCTGGGAATGAAAAAGCTTTAAAATGTTTCCCAAGTGAAAAATTTCTCTGTCAGAATGAAATTTTCATTTTCTGTCTCTTATGCTGTGACTTTTCTATCAGACCCACTTGGGATGTAATGAGTAAGGCAATATTTAAAAAAAAAAAAAAAAAAATTCTCTGGAGTGCTCCTTCAGCACTGTCATATAATTTGAAAACAGCTGAACCACACTCTTGTCACTCTCTCCATACTTAAATGAAATATTTTCATTCATGCTTGTTCTTGAGGTTTCCCAGCTCTTGAGATTTGCCTAAATATTTAACTTCCTTGGAAATCAGCACGCTCTGATTAAGGATTGTGGACTGTAAAGTGTCGGATATATTAGGTGGAAACCACAAATAACAATTCTTAGGGATTCATTACTGTGGAAAGTATGCAAAAAGTTTTATGTCAAGATTTGTCATCCCTACTACCTTTAAGATTTCTGAAAAACATCACTGTCCAGAGTACAGCCTACTGTACTGATTCATTCTGATTTTAGAAGACTGTGTATTTTGGACAGAGGTGAACATTGCTATGATTCTCTAGTGAACATGAACAAAATTGAAATCAGTTGTCGATTTGCACACATGAAGTATATAAAGTTTCTCCCAAAGTAAAGAAGGCATGCAATACCTCAGCCTTTTCTGTCCTGTGTAACTAGGTCCCTGTCTCATTCAGCACTTCGCCCATCACATTTTCCCTAGTCTTCCTTTTGTCCCTTTATTTTGCTTCTTGTCTTTAAAACCTCTGGCCAGGTACAATTCCATTTGGATTTGGCTCTCCTAACTTCATCCCTGGATGCTGTCTGTGGTTCCACCTGCTCTATGCTTCCTTCTTGTGTTCGAGTTTGTCCGGGTTGCTCCTTGTTCAGCCACGCAGACCTCCTGGGGACTTAAGTTTGTTTTTTTGTTGTTGTTGTTATTTTGGGTTTGTTTTTAATCTTAAAAGTACTCAAGTTATACATAACACAGGTAGAAAAAGAAGTGCTGATATTGTATACTTAGTATCATTCTCAAAAGTGAAGGACTGACATTCAACAGATATTTACCTTTTGGGGTTTTTTAGATACATGAAGCAAAATTGGATTTTCTGTTGACCGGATGCATTGTGTTATTTGGATGGCAATGATTAAAAGGTGTGAATACCAAAAGATAAAATGACCAAAGCCAGAATTTCAGCAATTAACCCGCCTGAGATTATTCAGGTGTCCATACCCTTATAGGCATAGTGCCTGGAAGCAAGCTGTAAAGCACATTGAAATGGGTATGTTTCTTCTAGCTGTGCACTAGAGAGGAAAAAAAAAAAAAAAAAAGTATTTTCATTTTGTATTATGGTCTTTGTGTTGAGAACCACTGCAATTTTAACCATTGCTAGTACAGCAGAGGTATAGAAATGTGGTATTTTGCAATTTATTTCTTCTCACTGCTCTATTAGTTGTTAGAGCACACCAGTGTTCTGGCTCTTCTGAGGATTCCAGCTGCCAAGCTCTGTACTAATTGCAAAAACTCAAGGGAAGTAGCAGAAGAGCCCTTTGAAGGATAAAAATGTAGTGGTCAAGATGGAAAATTCTGAAGGTGTTATAGAGGAGTTCTAGCATGCTAAAAAGAAAGCCTGGCAAAAACCATCAGTAAGAAAACATTTGGCATGAAAGCTAACATGGTAATTACAACTTTATGGGATTTAGAGGTGGAAGAGAGTAATACAGGTAATCTGTATTCCCTTGCCAATACTGACTCGGTCTTGTGGAAAAAAAAAAAATTGGTGTGCCTTGTAAAAGGACCATTAAAAGTAGTATATGAAATGATCTGAGTTAGAGAAATTAAATTCTTTTCTCTTCTGAGCTCTAGCTTGTGAAACAATTGTTGCATTTAAGGAACAAAAGAAATTCAAACAAAAGTTAAAAAATACTGCTAGTTTCAGCTACAAGCATTACCGCTCTGAATTTTCATCAGAGTCCTGAAAGGAGTTTCAGTAGAGTTATTAATGATACCTTCAAATTGTAGCAACTGGTTATGGTTTAAGCCCATTCTCCCACTATGTTTGATATTGGTGCAGACTAACCTTGAACGTTGTGTGCATGTTTGGGCTTCACAATATAAACAGGATGTTAAGTGACTTGAAAGCATCCAGAAGAGGGCACCAAAGCTGGCAACAGGGCTGGAAGGCATGTCATGTGAGGAGAGGCTGAGAGCACTTGGATTGTCCAGTCTGGAGAAGACTAGGCTGAGAGGTGACCTCATTGTTCTCTGCAGCTCCCTGAGCAGGTGACGAGCAGAGGGAGATGCCAGGCTCTGCCACTGGGAACCGCTGACAGGACACACAGGAACAGCACAAAGCTGCACCAGAGAGGTTCAGACTGCACATCAGGAAAACTTCCTTTACTGTGAGGGTGGTCAAATACTGGAATATGCTTCCTAGCGAGGTGGTTTGTGCCCCATGCCTGTCAGTGTTCAAGAGAGATGTTGACAATCACAGAATCATAGAATAGTTGGGTTGGAAGGGACCTTAAAGATCATCTAGTTCCAAACCCCTGCCATGGGCAGGAACACCTCCCGCTAGATAAGGTTGCTCAAAGCCCCATACAGCCTGGCCTTAAACACTTCCAGGGAGGGGGCATCCACAGCTTCTTTGGGCAACCTGTTCAAGTGTCTCACCCACAAAGATGATCAGAGGACTGGAGCACCTCACCTACAGGGACAGGCTGAGAGAGTTGGGGTTGTTCAGCCTGGAGGAGAGAAAGCTCAGGAGGGACCTGACAGCGGATTTCCAGTACCTGAAGACGGCCTACAGGAGAACTGGGGAGGGACTCTTTAGGAGGGCGTGTGGCGACAGAATGAGGGGTAATGGCTATGAAGTGGAAGAGGGGAGATTTAGCTTAGATATTAGGAAGAAATTCTTTACTGTGAGGGTGGTAAGACACTGGAACAGGTTATCCAAAGAAGTTGTGAAATGCCTTAATGCTTTAACTTTTGGTTAGCCCTGAAGTGGTCAGGCAGCTGGATTTGATGATCTTTGAAGGTCCCTTCCAATTTAACTATTCTACTCAATTCCATTCCATTAAATGGACTGCACTCTGCTACATGCTTTGTTACTGTTGTTCTGTATTTGTTGCTGAGTATTTGTTTTTTTTTTTTTTTTTTTGCAGGGCAGGTGCAGGGTGGCAGGGATGTTTGGTGTGATACACTTCTTCATTCAGCTTATCCGTTGTCAAATTATCCCAAGGTTTTTCAAACCTCAGTCTTATCCCCCTCAACATTCTCAGTGTCCAGTTCTGGACACCCCAGTCCAAGAGGGACATGGAGCTACTGGAGAGAGTCAACCAAAGGGCCACAAAGATGATGAAGGGACTGTAGCATCTCTCCTGTGAGGAAAGATTGGGAGAACTGGGACTGTTCAGCCTGGAGGAGGGAACAGTCAGGGAGATCTGATCAATGTCTATAAACATCTGAAGGGAGGGTGCAAACTGGATGGAGCCTGGCTCTTTTCAGTGGTGCCCACTGCCAAGACAAGAGGCAATGGGTGCAAACTGGAACACAGGAGTTTCTGTCTAAACATCAGGAAGCTCTTCTTTACTCTGAGTGTGGTGGAGCTCTCAGACAGATTGCCCAGAGAGGTTGTGGAGTCTCACTCTTTGGAGATATTCATAAGCTATCTGGATGTGGTGCTGGGCAACTTTATGTTCGGTAGGTAGCCCTATCTGAGCAGAGAGGGTGGATCAGATGGACTCAGAATTCCCTTCCACCCTCAACCATTCCGTGATTTTGTGGACATTCACTGTTTCAAATAGCAGAGCCCAGGTCTCTGAAGTCTAACCTTGTAAGGTAGCTGCTTTGTAACCTGGTTCATTTTGCTTTATTTTTGTGGTGGTTTAATCCACGATAGCTCCCAACACGATAGCTCACCACACCCAGGCAACAGAGACCCGGGCCTGCCAGCATACTGCCAGCGGCCGGTATCAGCGGGATGGAGAAGGGAAGTGAGAGAAAAAGAAAAAGGTAGAACTTGAGAGTTTTTTATGATTCCCAAAGCTTTTCTGGCTTTTGAACTGTTACTTCACATTGACTTGTTCGGGATATTAAGGTCTATGTTCTCACTCTTGCGGAGCACTTAATCTGAGGTACTTGTAACCTCATTGGCCAGAGAATTCAATATTACGTGTTTTGAGAAAACTGTTCATTGCAGCAAGTGTCTCATTGACTTTGATTGCTGTTCTGATTGCCGCATTACATTAGGTCAAGCTCTGGGAATCTGTTTGGAAACTGAAACCACTGGGAGCAAAAGTTGACATAGCTGACTTTTACAGTCTAACTGATCTGTCTATCCAGCATTTTCCTTTCTCTTCCGCTGTAGGTTTTCTAAATTCTGTAGCAGATAAAACAATGGTTCTGCAAGCAGTGTTATTCAGTACATAATGTACCTTGAGCTCTATTCAATCTGTACAGTGGCTGAGAAGACTTCTTCGTGAAAAAGCTGTTTCTCCTACGCTGTCTATGGAAGTATAAAAATTAAAGTAAAGCATTGATTTTCAGGAAATTAAAGATAAAGCATGGGAACATAGGCTAATACTTTTACTATGTTTCAGTCCTAACCAAAAAATGCATGTAGAAATTAAATAAAATTGCTACTTTATTAGTATAGTCTACAGATTTTCTGGAATGCACTAGAAGTCTCCTTTTTTGCTTTTTTGATTTGAGTGCACTTTATTGAATATATTTTAATAATTGCTACAACTACAGACTCCTGTAAAATTCTTACATCTACCATTTAAAACTTCTGAAAACATACAGATATCACCCCATATATTTTTATTTACAATGTTGTCAAAACATTACTGGCAGCTATGAAATCCTTTTGGGGAGAACTAAATCAAGCAATGAACTTTAGTGGTATGCAGTTCTTTGGGTCAGTGAGTAACTATTCTCCACTGCTTATTCTCTGGTAATTTTAAAATAAGTTTTAATTCATTGAACATATCCATAATTACTAAACTACTTAAACAAAATAAAATAAATATAGCTTGCTTTTTTCAGTTTAGTGTGACTAATATCAATTCACACTTATGCGCTGTAAACCTGTTTTATTTGGATAACTTCACCCCCAGTTGCCTGTAGAGAAGCTAAAAGTGTTGTATAGCCATCTAAAAATACAGATAGGTACTTCATTATTGTGCTTGCCAGACTTCAAAGTTAAGGGTACTGGGAATATTCAGTGTTGAGCTCGTTGTTGAGTCTAAGCATATATATTTGAAAATTAGCTGGTAATCAGAAGAATTAAATTTCAGTTACCATTGCTACTCCAATACAGTAGACAGTACCCCTCAGATTAAGTGATATTAAAGTTTCATCTGCAGGTTGTATTTGTGCAACAGAAAAAATAGGATCTGTCTTCTTTCCTCCATACTATTCTTCTACACATCCAGAACGTATAGGTTGCTGATTAACATACAGTCCTGAGAAATGAGAAAATGTGTCTTTGAACTCCATTAAAAAAAGCTGATCTCAGACTGAGAGGAAAAGCTATAACTGAGAAACTGTCATGTCAGGTCTGGTGTTTTCTCTTCCCACTTTTAACAGTTCAAAGTGACATCGATGTGTACATTTCATGAAACATTTGATGCTATACTTGTGTACTGGCCATGTGCTGATATATACTAAACAGCACAGGCACTCAAGGCACTGAAATGAAGGTAAAATTAGCTTTCATGAATCAGACTGAAGAGCTCATACCTTTTATGCCTGCATCAGTCTGCCTGGTTGCCAGCAGAACAGTCTATGTTCTGATAAGCTTTGGGGGAAAAAGAAAATATAGTGAACTTTTGTTGCCTTCAAGATCAAATATATCTGAGCAGGAAAAAAGTCAGGAGTGTAGTTACAAGTGCAGAGCTAACTCTGCTTAAGCTTAATTTTTGTGTCTATGGACTTCAGTGTTCAGCAATGATAAATAATAAAAGAAAAGTTTTGTTCTTACATGTAAAGAGCTCTTGTTTTATTATCTACACTTTATAAAGAGAATGCAGACATTGTAATATTCAATTGTAGGTAACAAAAACCTCCTATTAAATTTTCCAGTTTCTACAAGGAAACTGTTTTGATCAATATTTTAATTTCATTTGGGTAGGATGAAGAAGAGATCTCAGCAGATGGTTGTCATAAACTCCGTACCTCATTTTGGAGTTAATGTACAAAGCTATCCAGCTTGGCACAAACTACACAGCATAATTTTTCCTGCGTAGTAATGCCAAAAGGAATCTGGCACAGAGAATGTTTTTCTAATTATTTTCAGATTTTATTAACCAACATCAGACCTGTGGTCGCTCTATCTATAAATCTGTGTGTTTCATTGTTTTGTGAGCAAAAAAAAAGTAAGTTATCATACAGCAGTGACCTAAATCACTAATTGTTAGCATCATTGGGCAATTTAGTTGGGATTATCAGAACATTATCTTGCTACTGTAACATGCTGTTGCCTGATGGTGAGTCTGAGTGAAATGGTTTTACTTAAATTGCAGAGAAGTCTTTTGAGAAATATAAGATTAGAAGACATACTAATGCTCATAAGGAAAATCTATCATTGTTACAATCACTTAAATAAAATACATTCATATTTTTGTAATACTTATGATATGTAATAATTTTGTAATACTTATGATTTTTTTTAAGAGGGGGAACAATTCCTAAGTGTACATTTCTGAGAAGGGAAGAGAGGTAGTATAGTCACCACAAACATTATCCATCTCACTTGTGGACTCAGTATGAATAGAATCCTAAATACCTTAACACGTATTTCCATTTAATTACAACTCTGGAAGAAAAAAAAAAAAAGAAAAAAGCCATTGCTTATAGAAGAGTCTGAAAGCATATTAGCCACAGAAGGAGTTTCTGAAAATCAAAGACTGTTGTATGTAATTACTACATTCTGAAGCTAACAACATGCTGTCTTCAGAAGTATATCTGAAATAACGTAAGTATTACCACAAAAGCTAGGAACTTATTGGTTACTGTGTTTACCAATGAATAAAGGCTTTTCATATGAGAAAACATAGCATGGATAACATTTCAAGAAGAGAAAAATAGTGAATAAGAGTCTCAACAGAGAAATAAGGATTTATACATTTAGACCTTAAAAACAAAGAACATCGACAATCTTTTCTACGACATAATAGTATCAAAACCACTGGAGTACCGCCATGGAGGGCTACAAGCATTTTAGAAGGGATAGGCAAGGTATGAGAGGTGGGGGAGTTGCCCTCTATGTTAAGAAGTGCATAGACTGTGAGGAGCTGCCCCTGAGTGACAGTCAGGAAATGGCTGAGAGCTTGTGGGTGAAAATTAAGGATGGGACCAAGAAAAGGCAGCTGGTGGTCAGGGTCTACTACAGGCCACCTGATAAGGGGGAGCCTGTTGATGAGGCCTTCTTGCTTCAGTAGAAGGAGGCATTGCAGGCACGGGCTCTCATCCTCATGGGGGATTTCAGCCACCCAGATATCTGCTGGGACAACAACACAGCAAGCTGCAATCAATCCAGGAGGCTGCTGGAGTCCATTGATGATAACTTTCTGGTTGAGGTATTGGACAGACTGACCAGAGGGGATGTGTTGCTGGACCTAGTGCTCACCAATGTGGAGGAGATGGTCAAAGAGGTTAGGACTGGAGGCAGCCTGGGCTGCAGTGACCATGCCCTGGTGGAGTTTGTGATCCTGAGGAGCGTGGGCCTGGCAAGGAGTGGAGTCAG
>VXAV01003173.1:0-15596 GCA_013399715.1 Alectura lathami
CCACTGCCTATACTTTTCCTTCTTTTCCCTCAGCTTGACCACAGCAGGTCCTTGCTCAGCCACGCTGGTTTCCGGCCTCCTCTGCCTGATTTTTTAAATTCATCTTACTTCAGTCATCACCACAGTTGAGGCGTTCAAAAACAGCAACAGCAGATGTTGGGTCACTGTCTCTGAAATATACAGTTCCCACAATAGCTATTTTCAGTTTACTGGTAAACTACGTGATTGTTTACAAAGTCATGAAAACAAACATCACAGCACAGTAATGATTCAGCCATTTTACTTAATCCTGAGACAGACTGATTTTGATTTTTTTTTTTTTTGCATTACTTTAGAACTTATTTATATTCACTGACACACATATTTAGCATTATTTCAGTTTCATATATTAAAATATCAATTCCAATTAGGCACAGAACAACCAAAATTTAGCACAGATTTACACTCACTTTGAAATAGTGGTATGGGTTTGTTTTTTTTTTTTTTAATCAGTAATTCCTGAACTACAACTGTGAGAAAAAAAATGAATTGGAATAACTATGGAAATACTTTACAGATAAAAACAGCATGAAAATGAAGAAACTCAAAGATAGAAGATCTGAGTAATGACAGAAGAACCAAATTACATATTCTATCTGACTTAAAGAAATTCATACTCTTCATATTAGACAAAAAGTTCAAAATAAGGATAAGAACTGTTTAAAAAAAAATGTCAAGGGAAATAAGAGTACAGATAATCTGGAGAATGTAAGAGAAAAATATGTTTAACAAAAAATCCTGTATAGGCTCTACTATGAAAATTTACAAAGTAAGAAAACTAAGTGCTCTTGGGAAGAAAAGGGGAAAAAAAGATCTCTTGGTATCGGTAATTGTCATCAACTATCTAGACAGAATGGTTATACAGGCAGTATGAAATAGGTATCTTAACTAACGAGTCAAGTCAGAAATAATAATTAAAAAAAAGCAGATATGCAAATCATCAGTATAAAGCTGACAGCAAAAATATAAGGAAAGCCTCAGATCACCCATGAATAGGATGGAGAAGGAAAAGTAAAATAAATAAATAAATAAATAAATAAGGGACCACCAAACCCTGTGAGACTGGAAGAAAACTGGAAGAAAGGCAGAAAGACTGTCATTTGTCAGGAAAACAAGAAAGGACAAAATATCAAGGAAGTAGTCATTACAAGGAGTAAAAGCACTGGAGAGACAAAAGGAGATAAGGACTTAATATTTCATGCAGTTATAACGATGTTGTTCATTCCAGAAACAAACAGTAATTATATATATTTCATAATCCCACTACAACTATCTGTAAAGAAGCTATTGTCACTGGATTTTACAGTATTTGTCAGGTATTTTGTCCTTTTTTTTTTTTTTAAACTTAAGTTGCATTTGAGTTTAGGTAATATGTCTTACATAGAGGAACGGAGTTAAAAAATATTTTGAAAGCTTAACAGATTCTCTGTGCTGGCTGCTTAAAAGCTTTGTCACTAAAATATTCTGCTTCAAACCAGAGCAGGTTAATCTACATGCTGCAACCTCCTATCTTTAGTGAGGTATAATGTTCTGACATCTAAAGATGATTTTGTCACAAATATGCACTAATTATTTTGCATATGGTAGTGAGGCTGCCTGTTTTGTAGAGTGGAATTAACCATAGATTTCTGAATTTCAATACTCAATTTTCTGGAAATTTATTTTGTTCCTTACCTGCCCAGAATTCTGCTGTTCAGAAAATTATGTACAACAATATAAATCATATATTCTCTATTATTTCCAATTTTGCTGTTCATTTTCAGATGTAAAAAATGCTCGCACTTCTGTTCAGCTGTTCATCTTACATCTATAACAAACACTTTTGATTTGATTTAAAATTTTTACTGTTCAAAGTTTTATGCAATTTAGAAACATTACCTATTCCCATATTAAGATAATCTACATCAACTGTATGTTAGCTATGGACGGTTTAATAAATTTGAAATAAGGAACCAGAGAACTGTACAATGTGTTTATATCATTTTACAGTTGCTCATATTTTAACAACAACACATTAGAAACAAAAGGGAAAAAATCAAATGGTGGTCCCTGTTCAGTTGCTAACGTCCACTTCCAGAAACATAGCTTTGCACTCTGGCTTCTTCCCCTGGGAATTCTGAATTACTCACTCAGCACCTACATAAGAGAGTCTCTGCATCCATGAGAGAAATGACAGCACACACATAATGTAATGGAACTGTGTCCACTAACTCTCATGTTTAAAGAGCATTAGAAGTATGAGACAAAAACCCAGAACCACTAAGCTTGAAGAAGTTTCAGGCAAGAAATGCTTGTAATGGAGTGTTTGCCTCCCTTCTTTATTTACCTAACAGCAGATAAGGTGAAACAAAATCATAATTTAAACTAAACCAATTTTAACTGAACACCTGGCAACTATTTTTCTATTTTTCTTTTGTTTTCCATAAAACAAACCTTACAGTGGTTCTGATTTTTTTTTTTTTTTTGCCAAAAGCATTTAAGGTCTAATAATAAAAATCTTTCAAAAACAAACAATAAAGGAAGTTTACTCTCCTACTGTAATGACACTTGGTTGCAAAAACCACACAGCTGACAGCACTCATCTGATTGGGTCTGTGTTTTTCCATGCAAAGGTACTTCTCATCAACAGTGAGCCAATTTACCACAAACTAACCCCCTGAAGACAGATTTGCAGTTATCTATTGCTAACACTGTTGTTTGGCTTACCGAATTGGCATTCCGTAATTGCACAGTCAAAAAGAAAGAAGTCTCTGAATTTAGCGTACTAGTTTTAGACTGTTGTGTTGGCAGTTAGAAAAAGAAATTTAATAACTGAAAGTAAGCAGTATGTTACACAGACACTGGAACAATTTCATTGAGGTAAGCCAGGAGGAACTGAACTGAAACGGGTTACAATGCCACCACTTTGTGTGCAGAGAATGACGTATTTATCAAAAGTACTAATATTACTTATTTTAAGCATCTAGGTGATCTGAAGCTGTATTTTCAAAACTCTGAGAATAACAGAATAAAGCTCTGATAGTGGCAATGGAGAGACTCTGGGAGGTGATCATTCAGAAGACTTAAGTTATGCCCAAGGAAACTGAGAGAACACCTATTCAGTCAGCAGGAACTGTGAAGTACCAGTTTCAGAGAAGAGCCATACACTCAGCTGCAGCTAAAACAACTGTCAAAGGAGGTTAAAAACTGGCATATTTAAGTAACCTTGCCAGCTTTCTGAATTAAGGAAATATCTGGGCTAACAATAAAACATATTACTGAAGTGAAGGTACATAAGGCGTTTTGTACAGAATTTTGAGCATCTTTCTTCAGCGAAGCATATTTCTCCACTTATTCATGCCATTTTAATACGAAAATACCCAGGGCATAAAATCAGTTAATCTAGAAACTGTTGACCTATTCACATGAATAACAGCAACAAAGCAGATTCCAGTTTGAGGAATCACTAACTCTTCTTTTAGACGGATACAAAAATAGATTTGTAAGTAAAACCAAATGATTAGTTTAAGAAACACCTACATTGGCTATGTAATGGGAAGGCATTTAACACCACATTGAACACAATCAAATGTCTAGTATTTCGGCAGTGCTTCAGCTCTACACAGGCAACCTTGCTCTGAGAACTAGTTGTGTGTGACTATAGTGTCAGGCAGACGGGCTAAACAGTCTTGTTCACATCACCACATGAAGAGGAGATGTGACTATGCAAAGTCCCCTCCATATATGAAGACCTCTTGTAGAGGGAAAAAAAAAATCCATGTGCAAAGACAGCTTTATGAAAAACTTCATAACTACAGTTCCACAGCTGCTTTAAGACAACATAAGCATAGGTTGCTGCTGGAAAGGTCATTTCACCTAGCTCAGCCCCCCGCATGTACTTACGCCACCCCATTCATGTCAACATAACGGGTTATGTAGGGAGCCAAAACACTGAACTGGTCTAGGTGAATAATTACCCAGCACAGAAAAGCTGTGTCAGCTTAACACAGTGAAAGCACAGTAAAGAGGATCAGTATATAAGGAAACCTATACCAGTTCACCTACCAGAAAAAAACATTCACCTTTGCCAGATGAGCATCTGGCTAGATGATTCAAGCTCACTGTGGAGCAGCAAAGCATGGGAACAGCACAAGGAAAGCGGCAATAACAGACAAAGGCAAATATGGAAGCAGAGGCAGAACTATCTGTTAGTGGCTGACTCAATCAGATGTCTTGAATAGTGAATGCGGACACATCTCTTCAAATCATTTGAAAGCAAACTCCCTTTTGAAAAGCATTTGATAAATGTTTAGTTCCTGACTTCCCAATCTGCATACTCAGATGAGACATGAAGCAGCTACTCTTAATACACACTCATTTAAATGATGTCTAATATGAATCACAGAAGCATTTAGGTTGGAAGGAACCTCCTGAGATTATCCAAGATCATCCATTCTGACCCCCTCTGCTCAAGTAGGTTCACCTAGACCAGGTTGTCTAGGATGGTATCTAGATGGCTCCAAGGATGGAGACCCCACAAAACTCTCTGGGTAACATGTTCCATTGTTTGACATCTCTCATGGGAAAAACCGTTTCCTTATGTTCAGATGGAATTTAATGTGCTTCCATTTGTGCCCACTGCCTCTTGTCCTGTCACTGGGCACTGCTGAGAAGAGTGTCTCCCTCATCTTCATTTCCTCCCATCACACTCACTACAGTAACTCCGTATTTTTCTTGCACTGGGGAGCTCAGAACTGGACAGAGTACTCCAGATGCAGCGTTACCAGTGCTGAGTAGAAGGATCACCTCCCTTGACCTGATGGCAGCACTCCTCTTAATGCAGACCAGGATACTGTTGGCTTTTTGTCATGAAGGTGCTTTGCTGGCTGGTGGTCAGCTTGGTGTCCACCAGCACTGCAAAGTCCTTCTCAGCAAAGCTGCCTCCCAGCTCGCCATCCCCCAGCATGTACAGGTGCCTGGGCTGTTCCTCTCTAGATGCAGGACCTTGAATTTCTGCTTGCTGAACTTCTTGAGATTCCTCCAAGCGCAGGTGTTATTTAAAGAGCTATAAATCCTGTGAAACTAGGTGAGTCAGCAGCATTTATTATCACACTCTGAAATCTTGACTCTTCTTATGTATACAAATAGAAATCCTTCAGTCTTAGCTGCTATTTTGTTCACAAAACACATTTTATGCTATCTCCCAAATAAACCTTAATTTTTTAAGCTTGGGAAAAAGAACAGAATGAAGTTAGATGATGAGGGTTCTGAGCTCTTCCACATAAATCAATATATCTAAAATAAGATTGGCCTTACAAACTTCACACAGAAATCAGAAGAAACATTTTAATACAGGAATGCACACTGAGCCATACAATACTATGAAATAAATGTTTACAAACAGTTATTTTCAAAATAGATCTCATTACAAAATTTTACAAACAGAAACATAATTCAGAGAGTAAAGGACTACACAGAGACTAGAGATACAGATTTTAAACCTAATTTAGAAAATACAGAAAAGAAAAGTCTGATGGGTACAGAACCTAAAAGATGAAAAAAACTGAAGAGCATATGGATTTGAGAGGTAATTTTCTCTTTTCTTGTATAAAAAAAATGATTTTTTTCCAGACTTTTTAAATGAAAAATATTACTAAAATTTCCCTACAGAAAAACTACTTCAAAGAAGTAAGGAAGGAGAACAAACTATTTTCTAGACTGCGTCTAACATTCAATTATCGTCCTATAAGATGCATTAAGATCCTGATCAATAGGGCACTTTAAAGTACATGCTTAATTAACTGAATTCATGACTTGTTCAATTGAAGTCAATGGGATTACTCACATCCTTAAAGTTATGCCTAAGAGAAAATACTCTATCTTATCTATTCTGCATTGGCAATTAAATTCTGTTTAGCCACAGAAAAAAAAATTACCACCTATGAAGCTAAATCAAGAAAAAACTATAGCCTTGCATACCACTGAGTTTTGGTTTCCTATGATTTTTGTATATCTAAATACCTTCCTAATGAAATAGCACGGCTACACTTTTCTTTTTTCCTTCTTTTACTTTCCACACTGAATCCTCCCTGATGTCAACAGAAGTTACCAAAGAAAAATGTTCAGAAATTGGCAATACACAAGAACGCTTGTAATCTACACTTATTTACATGACAAAACTTTGGCCTAGAACTTCACAATATTGAAGTCCTTTCACATATTATGAAAGGAATTTTAACTCACTTTTGCCAGAAACTCAGAGAGCTTCACTTTTTAGCTTAAGTATCTGCAGGCATGCTGTTCATTCCAGTTACGCAGGTAAAGAAGATCTGGTCAACGCTCAGTGGAGCTTAAAAAGAGAATCAGGTGACCAGCCATGCTAAGCCCTAACAAATCTCTCCTTCAGGCTTCCCTGTCTTTATTCAGTAGGTCTCCATCCACTATCACGGAAGCTTTGATACCTGGTATATTTATACACACACAAACTTACACCTGTATTTCTGCATTCACACTTCAAACTGAGCCCCACCTTCACTATTTGCCGTGACCTCACAGGTTGGAAGGTCAGAGAGTAGGAATCTTGGAATCTCAGGTCCAACAGAGCTCTAATTCCCATGCACTGGTGAGTAATACGCAAACCCATTCAAAGGCATGTCAGACGGTAACTTCAATTTTTATGGAGAGTCATATTTAAGTATCTCATACAGGCAGCTACTGTGAGTTTTATAATTGCTAGTACTACTGCATATTCCTCAGAGTTCCGGTAAACATCACTGTTCAGGCAGTTAGTTTCAAGAGGTAACCAAATACCCAACCCACACGGACCCCAACCCACTCTGTAGGTACCATAGAATCTGAGCAAGGACACAGACAGTGCCAAGACTGATTCTTCCTGCACTGTCAAGAGAGAATGTGAAAATAAGCAGAAGGCTAAGCAGAGGAGATCTATTAAGTGGAATGGCTAAGATCTGCATTAGGAAAGCCGAAGGCTGGCAAAAGTATAAAGCCAGCTTTTCAACCTCATAGAGGGAGGAAGTTAGGAGGTTAACAGAACTTTTTCCTCTTTTTTTTTTTTTTTTTCCTTTGATTGGTTGGTTTTTGGTTGGTTGGTTGGTTTTGTTGCTGTTTGTTTTAAAACCTTGTTTGCTGAGGCTAAACATACTGGATAGGATGGGAGGAAGGAGAGGATATGTAACTGCAGATCACAGTTTGGCATCTGAATGCACAGGAAGACTGGTCCAGCTCAAAACTAGGACCTGCTTTGTCTGCTTGCACTGGGAGATTGGGAATCTTGTCTCCCACAAACTTCAAAATAAATAGGAATTAATCAATTAGATTTGGATAATCAACAGGAGTACCAAATGTGTATACACCTTATTGTAATTCTACAAACAGTATTCAGCTTTCTTCTTTCCTAAGAGAAAACCTGAGAACTTATAAATGTGAATGAGTGCTTTTTAAGGTCAGAAAAATAGGTAAAAAAAAGCTGAATTACTGTTTAAAAAACTTGTTTTTTTCTCCACTGTTCACATAATCCTTATGTATGTTAAAGACTGTACAAAAAGTTATACATGCAGTTGAAGATAAACTTTTTCTGACTAGCATTCTTACCTTCTAGTCTGTCAGTTTTATGTTATTTCAGATTGCAGTTAGAAGATAAACATTAAGAGGTCACTGACTTCAGTGTTATGCCACTGAAATATAATTGCCTGCCAAAATAAAGTCTTAATGAGCACAACTCTTGTCAATGGGAGGTTGCCTTAGCAACAAAGTTGTCTTGGCAGATAACTGTCCACGTGGTTTAAAGTGATGAGAGTCAGCTGCCTGACAAAGACTGGAAAAGCATAAAAACTTTTCACTTGCTCAAGTTCAAGGGAAGCTATATGTATCAGGAGCCTAGTGACCTAAAGGAAAACACTGACCTGAACACTAAAGGACCTAGAAGTTCCAATGAAATGCAGAGCTAGAATAAGGACGCTTTGTTTGAAACGGAAATGTTTAGACTGCCAAACTTATAAGTAAAAGCCCTTCTCTCATGTGCATATCTTCCTGCCGCATCCAAGAGTTAAACTTGATTTTGATCACAATTTTATATTTATCTTTAAAGAAGATAGTGTGAAAAGGTGTTCTTGAATTATAATGAAAGCAGGGACAATCAGGGCTTGGTTCAGTGGAGAGTAGGACAGTGAATTCCAGATCTCAGGTAGAAACCTAAAAAAAAAGCAAAACCCATTTCCAGTACAGAACAAGGGATGCCAGAATCAATGGGGGAGACATGACTTGAGTACAGGCTCCAGAGGCCTCTGATGCTTTTGAATCCAGGAGCTGCTTTCCCTTCTGGTATATGTCACATGGACAAGAAGTCATTACCAAGTTAAGCAGTATTTTACCTTTACTTCCTAAGAAAATTAAACGTTCACATTTGCATTTTATGGCCGGGCAGGAAAGGTTATGTCCCACCACATCTGTCTCCTCTTATTTCAGAAACATTTAACCCAATGGCCAGCTTCAATCAAACTGACAAATGCCTAGAAGTCTTAAAGACATGATCCTACCCATGTGTACATAATTCCATAATATTCAGATGTCCAAATCCTTTCAACAATTTCACTAAGCTAGACTAAGCTTCTAAGTTGTTCTAAGCTGTGGAACAAGACAGAAAGCAGTTGTGAATTAAGGAAAAAAATACATTAAACAAAAGGACAAAAATAACAGAATAAGATTAGCAAATTACTGAGTGATCTTGAAAAGGAATAGTTCAGTAGAAACACAAAATTATTGAGGATAGCTTTTACTGGTAAGAAATAAAGCTATGTCAGTCTACTGGAGAGTTGACTATACAGAAGTCTGTAAAGCACTACTAAACAAAAAGGCTTCCTGTCAGGATTAAATGTTAGGCTGGATACTTGACCTCTACACCTTCAAATGGCACTTGCCATAATATACTTTAAATTGAAAACTATACACATAGCTGATACAGTTTTGTGGGTTTTTTTTGCATGTTCATTTTGGTGTTTTATTTTTTGTTGCTCTTTTGCTGTTTTTCTTAGTTTCAGATCCACATAAATTTTTATACCAAGCCAACACAAAAGTCTGAATAAGTTTTTAACAGCATTTCTCCTGCAAATTGTGCACTCCTACAGAGTTATTTACACAGAGGAATCTCTGCATGAAAGACAGCACAAAAAGGTAATTTGTATAAGAACATCAGACCAGAAGACCAACGGCGCAATGAAAAATAGAACCACCTCATCTCAACCAGCAGTCAGCACAACACCACGTTATCATGATTCAGGACAATTTAATGGCATTCTCGGAGACTTCCTTCAGCCTCCCAGATGCCCAGAAATCAGTTTTAGTTCTGAATTCAGTATTTATGCACAGCTGAAAAATAATACGCAGACTTTTTTCCTGCCAGTTAAAACTGAACACTGTAGCACTCTATGCATCTGTTTACCTCTGACATTCAAGAATTCTACTGCCATTTCTAGTAAAGAATAATGAATTTTGAATGGATGTTATCACTGTAATGGCACTGCTGAGTTTTTGGCACTTCACAGGAATGTACATAGCTACATAAATACTATACATCTTAGAAGTGCCTCAAGGACAACACATATTTTAAGAAATAAAACCAACCGAAAGAAAAAGTTGATGCAAACTTCAATAAAATGTCTTTAACTGATTCAGGGATAGCATCAGAGGTTTTGATGGTAAACCTAACCTTTTGAAATATTTGTTTACAGTTGAATAGTATAGATGTTGAGCATGCAGACATCCCCAGTTTCTAACACTGTATGTTGAATCTTAAGTTAGAAGTCAACCAAAGTCATTGTTTCAAGTATGCAAAGGAATCTCTAAATCAGTGTCAGCAACCCCCTCTGGAAAGGCACAAATGTAAAACTAGCATGCATTTCATAAGTCCTGAATTATTCAGCCACCATGCTAGCTCAGTTTACCAATTCCTTATGACAAAAAAGATGGGAAAATGTAGGATAAAAAGGCAAGAGATAATAAAGAGATAAATCTGAGGTCTTATATTACACTATTTTAGCTTGTGGAATCTTTCACATCTGACAAAGTCTATGACCATTCATATAATGCAGTTCTACAGACTTAACATGTGAGTGTCATGGGCATAACTTAACAAGCTACTTCACTTTCAAAAATATATACAAGGTACTCCAAGCATTCATCTTAAGAACAAAACAAAACAACAAAACCAGCAAAATCCAAATCAAGTGAAAAAGGGATAATTCACTCTCATTAGAATGCAATTCAGGTTAAGGAATAAGCCAGACTCAATATTTACAGCTAGGAAGCTCTTGCAACACATTCTTTGTAAGCAACATGCATAATGTCCTTAATTTTTCTATTTTACCCAGTTCTGCTTCAGAAGACAGTGATATATTTTAGTGGATTTCAGAGACACAGTTACAGAATACCAGAGCATTTACTTAAGTGAGGATTTGGGAACCTTTCCAATTCTCTCCCGCCCTACACTTTAACTAGATCATCTACAGGTATTTCGGATTATATGTTCAATGACTTACTTCACAGAGCATAACAAATGACTGATGAATCCTAAATTGAACTAGACAAAAATATGATACTGGCTAGAGAACCTTTATTACCATTCAAACCAAGATAGATCTGGACATCATTTAAGTGCCTGATCCTATTCTCACCAAAGTTAGCGGAAGAATTGCAAAATATTTCGAGAGACAAGGTATGGTTCCGACAATTTCAGATAACAATAATCATCTATCACACCAGGAAATATGCAACAGGAGACTATTAAGTATGCTATCATTCCCCTGAAAACCTCTTGTTGTAATTCACGAGAAAATGGGGCCTGCTCTGAGAATGACAGAGTTGGAATCTAAGCTGGGGACAGCGCAATATTTACCCCATATTTTCCACTCTAAATGGTAAAAAATGTTCAGCTCAGTGAAAAGGCTTCTTTCTGCGAAAACATCATCAGTGGGATCCTCTCTTTGAAGAGGGGCTGCTGTTCTCATATCCTTGGGAAAGAAGAGAAGCCATCTACCATCACTCTGGATGTCTGCATGAATTGGGGAGTCAGAACACACATGAAGGAATCAAGACAGTCCCTCCTGCCCAGACACCTCTCGCCTGACAGTGGTCTTCACCACTGCCAAGCACTGGGACAAGAACCGCTGTTCATCCCTTCCCGAGAGACTCCGGCAGAGCCTGGGCAGACGTCCTCGTACCAGCCTGCAGCGCGTGGCTGACTGTATCACTGCAACTTAGCTCATCTCTCTGAACTTATAGTGCGGTTAGAGACAATTTTTTTTTTTTTTAAACACTAATTTGAGAATATCAGGGGAAATAATCAGTACATGCACGTCTTAAGAAGGTACTAAAGCAGCAGAAGGCATCGATGTGGAAATCTACAGAGCATCCCTATGCTTTGGTGCTTTAGTACACAAGATGTAGCAAAACTATGCTACAGCATCATCAGCCTTTGAGCACAGAGAAGAAAGTAATTAAGGATCTATCCTGACCCTTAAAATTATTAGTAAGATTTGTTCTCCCATTGTATCTGGAAAGCTAAATAATATTCCCTATTTTATCTCTGACTCTAATGATTTTAAATCTCTTTCAAACCCAGGATCACAGGATCATCCTTAGCTAGACCCTCAAAAAAACTTATTTACCAACATATGTCTAAATAACATTTTGTCCTATAGCAGGCTTCACAGCTAAAGTATGAATCAGAAGGCAAAAGAAAAAGGACAAATCCATCTCTCATTTTTTGTATATTTGGAAAGAAGCACCACTGATTCATTGGTAAATGATTAAGTTAGGAAACACACGCAACTGACTCGCTTAGTGACAAATTATTTATGTACAAATTTACATTTTTCAAAATTTACTTTTTCAATTTCATTGTACTTATTAGCCACAGTACCTGTGTAGGATGATAAGAGTAAATTTGGTATCAGTACGACTGAAATTTGATAAGCAACCTGAGGAACTGCTTTAGGGTGTTTCAGAAAAAAGACAGGTAATATAAGTGACCTTCTACATTAAGATATCCTTCCTGGTTTTAAATACCCTATTCTCCAAGAAGTACAAGAATGGTATATTAAATAAAACCTAGAAAACAATAGTGATCTGCTGTGCCTGCTGAGTCAAAACATAGAATGAAATTGCTCCTTAAATGTTTAATATACAAAACTAAGCTCATTTAGGTATAAGAAGATCATTTAGATATAAGACACTTTCATTTTAAAGATATATATTTATATGGGATTTATAAGCCTTACTAAGCTTTCAAACACTACAGGTGACTACTGCAATACAGCAGAAGTTGCTCAAAACTAGAATAGTCAGAAACTTATGTTATGGATAAAGATATTGAAGGAAACATGGCAGGAAGCTATGGACCAGTGATGAGAAGTTGTTACATTCAGCATGGCAACAGTTAGTCTGAGAAAGTAACCTCAAGCTTGGCCTTCAAAAGAAATTTCTCAAAATAAATTAGCATGGAAGCATAGCTTATGCATTGTGAGCTCAACGTGAAGTCATGGCAAAAACAGCTCCTTGGATGCACATGGGTAGTTAGCAGGATTAACATCATTTTAGCGTATCGATGAGATTAATCAAGCACCAAATGCAGTGCTGGAGTTAGCAAGGTACAAAATTTTTAAAACAACAACAAAAACCAAACCATTGCTACAGCAATAGCAAAAAAAATTATTCAAAATGAGAGAAATTAGCAACACTGAAATTTTTAAGTAGTATAATCTTTCCATTTATAAAAAATATCTTATAATAAATATTTTCCACTACCAGAAAATGACAAATACTAGCCTGGTATTAAAATAGATAGCAGATATTATAATGAGGCAAAGGAGGTAAAGGGACCCCAAACATAAACAACAAACAAATTAAATTGAGAAATTTGAAGGTGAGCAACCAAATAAAACCTGTAGGGATATTACATTTCAGGACCGATTTACAGTAGACGTGATGATAGACTCCTAATTTCATAATGTTTTCATACCACATTCTAGAAAATACACTTCATTAAATAACTTCTTGGACTCCTTACATGTATAACAGGCAATTCTTAACCCACTGTGAGAGGTCTGAAAAAATCACCTGAGTGTATTTTCTGAAATTAAAGTCTACGAAACTAACTAAACACAGTGAACAGATGTAAAGACACTGGCATTTAAAGATATTGTTTCTTTTTATGAGATATTATTTTAAGTCATTCCCACATTTACCAAACTAAGCTGAAATTTCTCATGATATTTTTAATACTTTAATACAACCCTTTTTAAAAATATATTTTTATTTAGTTCAACTACAAAACAAGTATTTACGAGTCTACAGTTTAATACATAATTAAAAATTGCAACCAAAACCTACTGGAAAACCAACAAATAGAACTAAGAACAGACAAATAGTTTTTCACTGACAAGTTTTTTCACTTGACAATTGAGCAAGAAATTATTGAGGAAACAGAATTGCCTCAGCTAGAGGTCAGTGATATAAGGAATTTCGTCTGGACAAATGCTATGACAAAATAAATGACAGACGGATGATCAGTTCTCAGTGCTGGAGAACTGGAAGCTAGTTTTGCAGTGCATAGTTAAGCAGAAGGGCAGTAAGAAGCCTGGAACTCAGAATCAATGGAGGGCATTGATTAAGCAAAATTCAATGCTTTGTTTTTCTGCCGAGGCAGGAGAGGTACTGACATTGACCCATGCTTTGAGCGGGGGTTCATTTTAGTACTATAAATCGACATAAATGCTTCATTCTTTAAGGGCAGAAAGACTGAAAACTTCAACTGTTTCTAAATGGTAAGGACCACTGAAGACTCTCTCTCAGTATTAGGACTCTAAAACAAAAGGTTCAAGAAAAATACGCATTAACATACCTGTATGTCCAAAACATGTAGTCAGAGTTATGGAAGTGTTAAAAAGTACTTACTTGGTATGTGTCCCATAATCTGATGGTACACCGCAAAGGGACTTCTCTCATCAGCAAGTTATTCATCCATCGGAAAGCAAATTGCAGGTATTTCACCTCATGCTGATCCAAGTGTCTATGAACTTGTTCTGAAGACAGAATAACAGACATTTTACAGATTTTTTTCTGAAGTCCTTAACTACCAAATGCACTGCCTGAAAAATTAAATAATCCTCTGATCCTGATCAGATAACACATGGCGTTGCATGCAAACTTCCATACCTAACTAAACATACAAACAGAAACAAGAGAAGAAACTAGTTAAACAGTATATTGGGCTTATTCTTCTGCCTTTGGATGACATAAACAACTGCCCTCAATCAAAAAAAAGAAAAAAATTAAGGCCACAACTTCACAATATACAAAAAATATATAGAAATTTATAAAATGAAATGAAGATGTATGTATATACTAATTTCTTAGACTATAAAATTATTTGGGGCAGGACTACAAGCAACTAGGTTTCCAAATAATGGTTTCCAGAATTAGAGCACCGTTAATAAAACAGAAGACAAAATAACAGGGCAAAGAAGTATAAAGAGAGTGTAAGTAAAATTTGCGTTTACTCTAAACAAAAAGGTGAGATTAATGCATGCAAAACAGCTTAAATATTTAGTTGCAATATTAAGAAATTATAATTTTTTTTAAAAAGTACAAATCAATGGTTTCTAAAGCACTACTCAAGCATTTATACTGGCATGTTTTCTATTTAAAAGATCAGATAATCACCTGCATGGGTTACCTCTATCTTTTAATAGAACTAATCTGCTAGTTTCATGTATACGTATTCAGCAAAATTCACCCCAAAAGGATCACATACATTCTGTTAACAGTTTTTAGCTAACATGCTGTAAACTACAACTACTGAAGAAACACTAACGTCTTATTTTTTTTATAAATGTATGACAAGAAGTTTTTATTAAGGCCTGAATAAGACATCTCTGCTGTATTTCTTTAAACAATTATGTTTTGGGGAGATTTTGCTACCCACATCATCCTTCATTTACATTCACAGAGGTATACTAGGAACTAACACAATAAGTACATGCTGATCTTCCAAATTTCACATTTCTCAGAGCTAAAAAGGCACTAAAACACTAAATGAACAACAACAAAACAAACAAAAAAAAGAAGTACAGTAGCACCATTACATGACTTTACATAAATATTAAGGCAGCAGAAGTTTAATTATGCACTATAACAGCTGGTTAAAGACTTTTGGAAACATCTGTGAAATATCTGAATCCCTCTGATCAAAAAGATCAGTTGTCCATCTGTATAACCTAATGTGATTCCTGGGGCCTCTGTGTTAAAGAGAGAAGGCCAGAGAATAACAGGGGACTTTGAACACACAGCAAAATGCCCAAGGACTAAATTTCACCCAAGCCAGCTGTAATTAAATTTGAGTACACCTGTACAGGATTGTAGGGGAGCCCAATAATACCAGCTTAACAAATACTACTTCTGGTTATTTAAAATTCTATCAAGAGTTTAAAGGCTTGGACTGAAGTTATTCAAATCATTTCTTTCTCAAGACAGATTTTGTGGCTATATGAAAGTTCTAGTCAGTA
>VXAV01003173.1:32022-49361 GCA_013399715.1 Alectura lathami
CCTCATTAATTCACTTCAGCTTTTGGTCAGCCCTGAAGTGGTCAGGCAGCTGGACTAGATGATCTTTGAAGGTCCCTTCCAACTGAACTATTCCATTTCATTCCCATGGTCAGAAAATGAGATGAATTTGCATGTTTCGCAATTATTCCACAATGCTCCCTGTAAAATATATCTTTCAACCTTTCTAATTTTTAAACCTGACTTCTGAAAATTTAAAGTTTCCTACTCAGTATGAATGAGTTTTGTAAAGCACTGCAGCCCAAGCTCCCTACCAAGAAAACAGTACCTTGTTTTTTCCTACACAAGATGATGGAAAACACAATATCTTACTAAAAGTAGGTACTGATTCTCATGGCATGCTCTAGAAGCATCCATGGTCTCAGAATCAGAGGCCCAGCTGATATATTTGCAGCACTCTTTCACAGTTTTCACTGAGATCCAAGGTGCTATCTTCATAATTAAAATTGCTTAAAGAGTTTTCTTCAGCCTAACTTCAAAATGTTCAGGTTTTTAACCCATGGAAAATGTTCTTCATACTTTGAAAAGTA
The DNA here is from genome assembly GCA_013399715.1 of Alectura lathami. Taxonomy (NCBI): domain Eukaryota; kingdom Metazoa; phylum Chordata; class Aves; order Galliformes; family Megapodiidae; genus Alectura; species Alectura lathami. Next base: position 32,571 of record VXAV01003173.1, read on the forward strand.
GCTCTCTTAACCACTCTTTTTTGAAGCCTATCACTCAGCAGCTTTACCAGATACTGTCTAGGACTTGCATCAGAAAAGATGGAAAGAAATCACTCCCTATTTACCTTCTTCATGCAGCTTGTCATTTAGAGACTTCCATCCCACACAACATCCTTGTCCCTAAGCTGGAGAGAGACAGATTTGATGAATGGACCACTGGGTGGACAGGGGATTGACTGGATGGTCACACTCAAAATGTTGCAGTCAACTCTCAGTTTTTGGTACATCAAGAGTTTCAGGATCTGCTCTGAACTAATCTGTCTGAGGTCAGACCACCAGCAACCAAGCGACCGTCCTTGACCGTTCAAACTACTCAGAGCCATGCAGAAAGACCGTAGCAGTTATGCTTTTTTACATTTCAACTATTCCAAGTTTGAAACAGACAATAGCAGATGTGCGTTAATTAATGTTACATCATCAAAAGAACATAATTATGTTAATTACATTCCAACGGCAAGCAGCTACAACGCTATTGACTGAGCTGGTTTATTAACTTCCTGGCGTTGCCACACTGATAAAGAGTTTATTGTTTTTTTTTTTCTTCAGGTACTAATAAGATCTTCAAAGACTTCTATGAAGATCTGAAGGTCCTTTGGAAAAGGAAAAGTCACAGAATGACACAACAGTGTATATGTTTTGCCTTCAGAAAGTCTGCCCTTAAAGCTATTCATTTCTAACAGTAAATTATGTGTATGCTTTGTAAGAACACTATCTTGCACTGAGAAAGTTAAAAGTTGCTTACAAAAAAAAAAAATTCTAAATCCTTGTTCTACTTCGAATCATCTCCTTAATTCTACGTTTAAAACAGCATTTACTCTGACAGATAGAAAAATAGAAGCAGACATCTGAGCATGAATACAGAAAAAATCCTGGATAGAAGCACCTGTTGTGGCCACATGCTTCAGAAGATTTCAGTCTCACATATGACACATAGATCAGGAGAGACAGAAGTACCGTTTAAGGATATTATCTGATAAGTAATTACTGCAAATGTTAAAGTTGTCCACCTCACATTAGAAGAAAAGCCATTCAAGAACCCTGACCTGACACAAACACCTGCCCTAATTGCCAGACCTACTTCTCACCAAATTTCTCATGCTTGTAACTAAAGATAAAAAACATTTGAATTTTAAATTGATCATAGTAAGAAACAGCCTTATGGAAGTCACTGTTGTTGAAAAGAACAATCCCAAGGTATGGCATATCCATGGGAACAGCAGTCCCCATTCAACAGTAAACTCACTTTCAGCAAGACAAAGAAGTCTGTTTGCAGACATCAGTTGCCATCACTATCATTATATGTATTATCACTCATAAAATTTTAAAACAAAACTTGTATTTTTATTCTAAAATAAGAAGTTGTTACTTTTAAAGTGTTTTAAAACATTGTTCTGATGAAGCAATCCATTTTCAACCTTTTTTTTTTTCTTAGATTAGTCGCAGCTTAAAGAAAAGAGAAAAGACTGTTTTGTCATTCTCAGGATGTAACTTGGACAAGGCACTATGCTAAAATGAACAATCTGGATTTCTGGAAATTACTAAACAGTTATTACCATATAGTTCTGTTTCACAGATGGAGTTAATGCTAGTAACTGCAGGAACAGACATGTAGCACAAATATGTATCTCAAACGTGAAAAGAGCTACGTACAGAAATAAAAACTGCTAACATTTCTGAAAATTCCTGACAGGACTCCCACATTTCTAAAACATGCATTTCTGCTGGCATCAGGATTTGTTTACACAGGAACTGGAGCATGACTGCAGTACTGTCTTTCAATATCAGCTATGCAGTGTTAGTGCAGCCTGTTAGTGGAGACTGCCTGGGAGACGAGCCTGCCGGTAACATCATATGGCCACATTTGTTGTGCTGTGTTCAGCTGAGGAAGATGGGAGGAAAGAATACCTTAGCTAGTTGAGCTAAATGGAGTGTTGGGCTGAAGCATACCCAGAAATCCTAGACAAGCTATCACTGCTTCTGCGCAGGTAGACCCGACATTACCTGCGACACAGAAACTTGCCCAGTGCATGAAAGCACACATGCAAAACAGATGTGGTCCATGTAACAAGAGAAAAATACAGAGCATCATGGTTTTCCACAGGTATTCCATATCATGACATCAGGTAATGAACTGATGGCACTGGGACAGCTGCTGAGGGAGGACTACAGATCCCAGGATGCTGCCATCCTTCCCAGGTGGTTTCCAGGAGGAGGACACAAACCGGGGCAGTTCCGATGGCTCTTCCCATTCAGCCTCTCAGCATTTCAGCTTGCAGCGTACACTTAAAGAGACTCTCCCTTTCCCATATATATATATATATATCCCTTTTAGTCAGATTTATTGCTCAATTCCTTTCATATTGCATTATCTCACATTCCTTTACCATCTAAAGGAAAACAGTTTTCTCCTTATCTCAATCAAGCGCCTTCTCCTTTCTCACTCCTCTACCTGGTTTCCTGTGAGGGGAGGGCTGGGGGAGGGGGCTAGGCACTGTTGTGGGACAATCTTTAACCAGCCCAAGACAAAGAGGCAGGTGCAGACACTTGCAGTATGTATGTCTACTTTGGCTAACGAACCCCATATTCCCAAACAATAAATGCTGCAACCTATCATAACCCCAAACTGGCTAGCAAGGTGTAGTTCAGCTATGAATCATTAGCTACCCCAATGAAACTTCACACTGACACTCATCTGGCAGGAGTTTAATGAGAAGGAACAAAGAAAGCCATCTTCGACCTATTTTTTTCTTAAGAATAGTTCATTGAAAGGTCCTGTCAGGAAATTTCAGAAGTGCTAGTGTCAGTTACTTCGGTATGCGCTTCTCAAAGTGTGAACTGCATATTCATGCTAAGTATCTGTTCCCTCAGACCTCTGAGAGACTTTCCAAACAGCACCCCATCCATCCATTTATAACTCAGACTTGAGGCACAGGTTAGCAACAACTTTCCATAACTCAGGAGCAATAGAACTCTGCAGGATTCCCTTTGCAGACTGTACATCTTGCCATTTAATCAGCCACAGAAATATCTAACATACACCTCAGTACAGTACAGTCCCTGAAAATGAATTATTTCCCTTTTATTCTAAAAATTTCCAAGCCCTGATAAATTATTATATTAAAATCTTACTGCTATTTTTAATACATCTGGTTAGATCATCATGCAATGCATATATTTCCCCTTTGGTTATTTTACTACCATTACACTCGAACTTAAGATGAAGAGTTATACTCAATTTTATACATGAATGTTACGTTTTCAGGAGGCACAGATCTGTGTGAACTTTTTACTTGAATGCTAATGGGACTCAGTTGAGAAAAGTGTTATAAAGGATGATATAGTAATAAAAATGCTAATTAAGACAGATGTATGGGAATGTCCACTTCACTGACAGGAAAAAACCACTCGTGGGATAAGTTCTATCTACTTTTCTCATGTCCACATCCATTATTCCTAAAGGTGAAAATGCAGAACTACTCATGCATCAACTACAATTCAGAAGTGTTCTAAAGACGACTGACTTTATCATAAGCATGATGGATGGACATCTGAAACATTTTAACCTCTAGACTCTTCAACTAGAAGCACAAGACAGAGTAGTTTGGGTAACTAACCAGGTAGAAAAAAACATTATTCGTGCTTGCTGTGTGAATGTACCAACTAAAATATTGTTATATATTAATTACAAATTACAAACATGCAACTATCAAGTAATTTATCAAAAATTACCAAAAATAGTGGTGGTTTTAGACATATTTTACACGTGGCCATGCACATTCTCACAAACTTGTCTTTATAAGTTAGAGTATCTTGCAAGAACACAGGCTGGAGACAACCTGGCTGGCAAGGACTTGTGTGAACACAACCTGGGAGTCTCCGCAGACAGCAAGCTCAGCATGAGTGAGCTGTGTGCCCTGGTGGCAAAGGCCAGAAGATCAAGGGAAGCGATTATCACCATTCAGCACTCACTGCGGAATCGCTGAGGTTGGGCAGGACCCTCTGGAGACCATCTCGCCCAGCCCCTGCTTAGAGCAGGGTCACCTGGAACAGGTTGCTCAGGACCACATGCAGTCTGGTTTTGATCTCCAAGGCTGCAGACTCCACAAACTGTCAGAGCAAACTGTTCCATCACTTTTTAAACGTAAAAGAAAGACTGCATCTAGACTATCACTTCCAGTTTTAGGGACCTCAGTACAAGAAAATCAATGATCTGGAACAAGGGCAGACGTCCACCAAGATGCTGCAGAGGACAGAGTACATTCCCTATGAGAGGCTGAGGAAACCGGAGTTGTTCAGCCTGAAGAAGAGAAGGTGTTAGAGTTACCTAACAGCAGCCTGTGAAATCCTGTGCAAATCTTTGAAGAAAACAGAGCTTGCCTTTTAAATACTGCACGTTAGGAGGATAAGAAACAAGCAGAATAAATTGAAATAAGAAATGTTCCATATGAAAACAGGGGGAACATTTTTCAACAAGAAGACAGTCAAGAATTGGAACAGGTTATCCTTTGAGGAGATTGTGCCGTCTCCAACCTTGGACATTTTCAAGATCCAACTGGACAAATCCCTGAGCAAACCAGTCTCAGAGCTGAACCTCCTTGGAGCAGGAAGTTGAACTAACTGACCTCCAGAGGCCCTTTCCTATCTCAATTATGCTATGACCTCATGATTCTGGAAGCTGTCATATTTTCCTAAAATAAATATGAAAAGCTGCGGTGAGGTGTAATCTTTCTGGGGCAAAAGTTAAAGAAAAAAAATGTAGCACATAGTCATGAAACACTGAAGAGGAAACCCATCCAAAATTGAATGCTATGACACTGTGTACAGCTACTGTTTGTAAGATTAACAGACATAATAGAAAGAGACAAATATGTATTTAGAAATACCTCCAGTACTCCTATTTAAAACATTTCTCAATTAAATACATTTTCTGGCCTGATAAATGGTATGACATACTTGTAGCCACTTAGGAACACATAACTAGAAGAACAAAGTGAGAAACAAGATGCAAAGGAACCCAAGAACTCAAAACAGATAAAACAAACAAAAATAGATCAAACAAAATGAGAAACATTACTTCTACCTGGAGCCAAAGACACACATGCATAGAAACCCACAGATTACCCAAGCAAGGTGAGTAAATATGCTAAAGCAAAAGACGAGTTGACCAACTTCTTTTTATTTCTTTCCAAGACCAAGAACCATAAGCATGCAAGGAAGTGATGATCATGCCGCTCCATGCCAACACTGTTGTTTATTCTACATTCCCCTGTGGTTCACAGATGTGGTGTTACACAAAAAATACAGAAACACATTAGAAGAGTGGAGGGAAATGAGTGAGGAAAGGAGAAACTGTAGATACTTTCAGTAGCAAAACTGAACCTAATATATGTTTCTTAGTAACAATTCCAGAATCAAGAAAACGTGGCAGTCTAGATGAGTTGAAAAAATAATTGCACTTTCTATTAAGAATATTAAAGGACTACAAATGCAATAATTTTTCCATTATTCTCTTACACTTTGGAAAGACAAGCATGAGAAAAAGATATCTAGCTAGTCTTAGCCAAAAATTGACAACAGGACTCTAACTGTTATCCCAGTACACCCTTTAAACTCACCCAGTCCTGGTAGGCCAACGACAAATGGAAAGCCTATATTCAAAGATATTACAGCTATTCTGCACAGAATATTGCAGTTGCAAAAAAAAAGATAACATTGCAGTTATCACCACAACACCCCACATTCTTCTCTAAAATCCTTGCACCATTTTTTCTGGCATCTCAGACAAAATATCAACAGTCATGCATGAGTCTCTTACAATGCATTTTCACAGACAATAGGAAACATTAGCACTAAGCTTGTTTAGGATTCTCTTTGAGTTTCTATGTCTGTTTTGTGGCTTTGTGAGAGAGAAGCAGCTCTTGCTGGCTGGCTGTAAAGACATTCCATTATGTGTAGCAGATCACACGGAAAACACTAAGGGACTACTGAGAACTATTTCAGTGATTACTTCCAGCAGCAGCTTCACTGAGCAGCGGAGGGACCTGGGTGATCTCTGTTACTGAGCATCCGCAACAAGCTTGACAAATTGAGAATCTACAGCAGTGAAAGAAAATCCACACCTTGGCAGTTGTGATCCTGCCCTGGCCCTGCGGTGTAGCTCTACTCATTTTTTTTTGCTACAGTGCCAAGCCAAGGCCCTTAAACTAAGGAGTGCTTTCTCGTTTAGTTGTGTTGTCAAGTGTTCAGATCCATGAATCAGCTCACAGAGTTCTTGCCTTCAGCAAGACGCCAGACAGGAATGAGCATTCAGGTGCAGGGAGCAGCACAGGTTTATCACAGTTTGATACAAATCCACTTAAGCCCTTTGGGTTTGATACTAAGGTTAATGATTCTGGGTTGTCCTACCACCCCTACCCCCTTTTAGTCCTCGTCTCCCTCCAGTGGATCCCACAATCATGCATCCAGAACACCCACAAAAACAGTCTTTTCTCCCCCTTTTATCCACTTCTTCTCAACAAGCTCATTTCCTGTTGGATTACTTCTCCCAACATCCTGCAATGTGACTCCTCTATCTGACCAGCAAAGTGGTATCAACACATAAGGAAACAGAAAAGCAGAATGGGAGGAATAAAAGAAGCAAAAGCTTTCATTCCAGCAGCAATCTCGAGTTGCAATGAATTAACTGTAACATCATTAGTCACACCACTACCATAATCTTTCAAGCCTGCTTTTGATAGATGAGTGCATCCTTGAATACATCCAATTGATAACCATTCCATTTATATAAGAGCTTAAATTTTTATCAATGAAGTTTAATTCCATTACAATTAGTTTCAATAATTTGTTTATCACTACTTGATGTTTTTGTACGAAAACAGAATTTTAAGGAGAAATGATGTCATCTCTGAATTTCCATTTCCAGAAGAAAAGTTGAACAGCAGCTCTGTGACAAACGATGTTCCAAAATCAGGCAAAATCATAAAATATGTTTACCCACCTTCCTTCAAGTAGATTTCAAGTTCTGACTTTTTATTTTTGATATGTGGTTAAATATTTTGAAATCAGTTTTCAGAGACTGAAGTAAGCAAAATAGCACCTTTTGCAGGGATCAGTATGACAAAAGGACTGTTTGTCAACGCTGCTACACAAAAATTGAGCTACTACTCATTATATTAAGTACTAAAATAAAAAAAATGCTATCAAGAAATCTGGATAGCATTACTTGAATTTCACTTAAAATTTCAGCTCACAACAAATTTTTATCATTACTGACATTTTATGATGGTTTACTAATGGCTGGAGATCAGACATTTTCCACACACAAGTTCAACCTCCATGGTCTTTGTTGCATTAAAAGCACTTGAAGAAGTAAATAATTTTCAAGCATTTGTCCAAAAAGCATTTGAAAGTTACATGGAACCTATCAAAAGGATTGAACCCCTCACATACCTCAAAGAGCACTTTTCCATCCTCTCTTATTTTAAGAAAATGTTAGCAATAAATCAGCCAAAGTTTTGCTATCCCTGTAACAATTTCTATTGTCACCAAAATTATACTGAAACAATTTCAAAGCAAAGATCCTCCACACTATGCAAGTAGCTCACATGAAAACAGGGAATAATCAGAAATGGTATGAACATCATTTAAAAAAAGAAAAGCAGCAGCAGCAATGTGCTAAATAGTTGTAACCGTAATTTATTTTCTAATCAGCTCACTGAAAACAGCAAATGAACCCTGACTGCAGCCATCTGCCTACTAAACATCACTAGAATTCTTTGCTGCCAGTGTAAAGGAGAAATCAACAACCTTTCGGAAACTTTCACATTTCTATCAAAGGTCAACTTTGATCTCATCACAACCCAGATAAAATCACACTGTTTATTATTTTCTTGCATATGTTCTGACTTTCAGAAGTCAGATTATTTTTACTTTCCACAAGATTCAAAATGTTCATCTCAAATTACACAGATCCGAAAAGCAGATATTAGATATATACTATTTGATCCCTATTGCAATATAATGCCTATAAAATGTAATTCAGGTAGCTTCTCTGTAAACTGTAAAGTCCAAAGTATCTCCTTTACCATGCACCAGCATTGCAGCATAAAGTGTTTTAAAATGCTAAATATCAAAGACAGATGTTTGGACAACCATTTAATCTATGCTAGACTGTACTGATTCCTCCCTCACCTAAATACAAGGTGTTCAGCTGCGTATTTACTTTGCAGATCCCTCTAATCTTCATAAGTTTATGTGCCAACTAACAAGTACACACAATCCTCCACTCTGTTACTTGCAGCACTTAAGACAAAATTGTCACCATATTTATAGCTTCCCATGTCGTACAAATTCAGACAACACTCAGTGAAGTACCAGAAGTCTCAAGCCTCAAACAGATGTTCCAAAAATATGAAGATAATTTCAGGAACTAGTAAGACCTTGTTTAAAGGTTGACATATCAATCACTTCAAAACGAATAAATATAGAAGCCAACTTTTCAGAACCTCAGTGGGACTATTTTACTTGGAGACTTAAGTAAACGGTGACGGCATAACATGTCTCTAGAACTGGAGATTTTGACTATGCTCTAGCACTTCACACTAAACTGAAACAGGTAGACATTTTCATGAAAAAAAAGTTTAACTTTTTTCTAATACTGTGCCAAATTTGCAGCAGATTTCTCCAATGGGAAAATCTACCTCTCTACTCTGTTTTTCTTAAGATGCATTCTTTCTCAACAACCATAAAGCAGTTCAAAGCCATGACATTAATCAGTTATCTCCACTACTTACAGACAGGAAAAATCAATTTACCTGAATGCCATCAAGCAACTTGCTCATGCACCAATAACTGTCAGCTTCTATGTTCTGCAGCACTTCTTCAGGCAGACTGGAAACATCAAAATTTTCCACTTCTTCTTCTTCTGTTTCAGAAAAAAAGAGAGAGAAAAAGACAAGTCAATGAAGTGCACAGAATAAATAAAGCAAAGATGAGGAAAATAACTGAAAACAAAGACAAGCGCCACTTATCTTCTAGTCAGAAACTTCAATGCACATTTACTTAAGCAGGGACTAAATGAATCATTTATTGCTCAACTGTGTCATCTAATGGCTTTAAATATTAATGAGTACTTAATTTCTTGCAGACTGTGAAAATCTCAAATCATGCCTGGTTAACCAGAATTAATATATAATAAATTACTTCATTCTAGACATTTCACACCTGAAAGAGGATTATCAGAAGCCCTCATGTTACTTATGAGCAATCTCTGCAGAACGTTTATTGTGTATGGCACAAACATCAAGTATGTTGTGAGTCTTACCAGAAGAAAGCCCCAAAATATAACTTTTAGAAAACCAGGAAAAAGATTTAAAAGCTGGCTATGGCTTTTCAAGGAGGATTCGTTTGTTTTCAGGTAAGCATTTGGAATCAATGTCTAATAGAAATCAGACAAAAGGAAAGACTTTTTTTTTCAAAAAAAAAAAACTGAAAAAGTACAGAACCCTCAAGGCTGTCTAGAGTCTCTGTTGTTACAACAAAAGTACATTTGAAAAAATTAGATTTTGCTATGAATTGAAATTTTACCACTTAAGCCACATCACCTGATTCTTAAGCCACATCATCTGAATTTAATAAAGAAAAATGAACAAGCAGCCTTGCCAGCTAACTCACAAAGCTCTCATACAGGCCCAGGAGAGACTTTAGTGTGAGCTGGGAATGCTCTGAGTAAATGCTGTAGCCTTCCTGTTGCAGCAGCTCACACTGTACCTAAGTGAGAAGCAGAAGTATCCTTTCCAGCTCTGGTTTCTTCTCAGGGATGGGGAGGCGCAGAAGAGAGGTGTTCCACTAACTCTACTTGAACTAGAATGTGATACACTAAAGAAGGAATTAATTCCTTTAGACAATTGCAAGGTGGGTTAAGATAAGCAGTAAGAGAAAATCAAGAATATTTAATATCTTACAACTCCTCCATTGGCTATCTCAAGGCTCTGAAGTATGCTTTTACAGAAGCCTGTGTATATCTTCAGGTTGCCACATTTGATTATGCAAACTTAAAGCACTTATTTTTCAGTTGGCAACAACCATGAGCATTACACTTGCTATAAAATAATTCTAACATAAGTGATTTTACCACTACTGGTAGATAGGAGCAGCAAGGTGTTACCAGTGCATTCTGGTGTGTGCATCATCTGAGAGATCCTTGGCTTTGGAGTATGAAATGTTAAAAGCTATAGGATAAGGATTAGGTTGTGACAATAAAATAAGTGAAGATAGCAAAAAAAACTATTAAGTAAAAAAGGATTGTAGCAGGGACCCCATAAAACAAAAGCACACAATGATGTCAGAGGTACCAGGACTATGAACAACACACCAGTGGCCAGTTACTGGTTATGGAAGGAATATGCCAACCTTGCATTGGAGTACAGCTTTAAAAACCCACATTATAACAGAAGATCAACAGTCAAGTAATCAACATATCTAAGATGCCTTACACAATAAACTCAGAGAAACACCAACTTGCAAAACAATCAATAGCCTGTTCTAGCCTGCAATATCAATATTTTTAACAGCAGAGCCTTTCATAGAATCATAAAACAGCCTGGGTTGAGAAGGACCTTAAAGATCATCTAGTTCCAACCCCCCTGCCAGGGGCTGGTTGCCACCCACTGGATCAGGCTGCTCAGGGCCCATCCAGCCTGGCTGAATGCCTCCAGGGATGGGGATCCACAGCTTCTCTGGGCAGCCTGTGCCAGTGCCTCACCACTCTGAGTAAACAATTTCCTCCTAACATCTAACCTAAATCTCCCCTCTCTTAGTTTACAACCATTCCCCCTTGTCCTATCACTGTCTGACTGTGTAAAAAGTCACTCTCCCTCCTGTTTATAAGCCCCCTTCAAGTACTGGAAGGCCACAACGAGGTCTCCCTAGAGCCTTCTCTTCTCCAAACTGCTCCCTCAGCTTTTGCTCATAGGAGAGGTGCTCCAGCCCTTTCACCAGGAGGAAGAAACTCCCTGTCCCACATTAGCAGCATACTCCTAGCAAAAAGGAGGACAAAACCCCCACAATCATTACCATCTTCTTCCCAGCAAAGGACAGTAAATTCTGACAATGCTATAGGGAGAACGGAATCAACACTCACTGTAACAAGGTGAATGTTACTCACTGTAACATTCCCTTCCCACAGATTTGTCCTCAGTTCCTACCCCCTTCTCTGCTAGGTTTGTCTCATTAAAGACAGCTTCTAGAACAGACTTGTGTTTATTTCTCTTGGTAGTCTAATCCCTTGAACAAAAGTATATTAAGACGAAGTCTAGCATATTACAAAAGATGAAAGTTTTTTGCAGGTGAAGATGCTCTGAAGTAAAATGGAGATCTAACAAGAAAAGACTGAAGGTAAACAGATCATCAGGAAGAAATTAAATCACATAAAGAAAAATAATTCAGGTTAGACAAGTAGCTAAGGTGATGAACACTTGACAAAATTAATCCAAACAAAAATTCCAGTTCTGCAACTATAAAACAAAACAATAAGGGAAAGTCACTCAGAATCTAGAATTAGCAATTATCAGTTTCAAAACATCCTTTAACAGGTCCCCTGTAACACAGAATACTCATGAGACTTACTCTATTTAAGAAGACTAATTTCATATGAACCTGATCAAAATTAAAATATCTGCCTATCTAGTTATAACTTGCTCTGTCCTTAGATTGAAAGCAAATAACCATACACACAAGTAACAAGAAAACCTCACAAGTTTTAGCAAAAGAGCTTTTTTTTTTTTTTTTAACAGTTCATAAATTAAATTCAATGATTCAAAGATAAATATTCTCATTAACTTAGAAAGGAAAGACTTTTCCAGACAAAAAAAAAAAGACAAATGATGTATCCCCTACAGCAGGAAAAAAAAAAAAAAAGGTGTATACCCTACACCTGCTAACTTATAAAAAGTTTTTCCAAATATACCATTTATATATATTACATATTCATAAATCAGCTCCCCATACAGAGTCTAATTTAATACTTTTAATTTTCGTTTTCACAAAAAAACAATAAAGTGACCAATTATTTCTCTGCCTAACAAGGTCTAAAGAAAAACAGTGAGTCCTTATTCCTCATACAATTTATAGAAAATGCAAGCATACATTCATTCCTCCTGAAAGGAGCAGTGTTCAGACACTGTTTCATTAGACACTTGCTGAAAGAATAAGCTGATGACTACTCAGATGATCCGTTCCTTTGCAAATTTCCTGCCTTTCAGCACCTTTTCTCTTTATGATACTGCTATCACATTTCTGAACAAAAAGGAACTTACAAACTGTAGCACAACACAATAACACTTCTGCAGGTGGCCATGAAAAGATAAGAAATAAAAACCACTTTTTATCGTCTGTTTCTCATCTCACACCTCTTTCTCTGCCCGCTCTTTCAGAACCTAACATTTCACACGGTATTCTCATACCAGGATTTAAACCAACAAAGAAGGTTAACATACACCTAACCATCAAAGGTGGGCATCTTCACCTCCCTTCACAGCCATCACAGAGAAACAAGAAGTTACATGGCATTAGCTGTCTCACTGTGAAGTAGAAGCCTAAAATAAATCAGATCAATCACATCCCAAGAAAACCGTGCTTCTCAGTGTTAGCTATAACTCAAGCTTAAAATGAGTACTTCAGAAGGCAGAGCTCCAAAGTATGAAAGTTTGAAATTAGTTGAAATAAAACTTCAAAGGTCCATCAAAAGACATTCTACACTATGAAAGAGTGACTAGCAACAAGGAAAAATGGCACAAAGTGAGAAAACAAAGGCAGTTTGAGAAAAAATGCTGAAGGAACTTGGACAAGGAAGATATTCCAGTATTAACATTTTGGAAAAATAATAGTTTCTGACTGTTTCAGTAAGGAAGTACTATCATATTATAAAAATCAATTTTCAAGAAAGTAGAATGGAACTTCTAAGAAACATTTGCCAGTGCTTCCAACTATTCTTCATCATCATGAGTATGCTCACCAAGCACAAAAATGGATGCCAGAAAACAGTCCTTTTGAAAAGAACATAGGTCTGACAGTAAGTTCACTACTCTCTACATAGAATTTTTATTTTAAAGAAAAAAGAATTGTATAATTTCAATCAAAAGTCAACTATTGCCAAAAGGTGTAGGCAGCACTTAGGAATTATCCAATTTTTTCACTAAAAGGGTCCATGGTCCCTAAATGTACTGTCACAGGCCTACAAGCAGAACCCTCACAGAAATAAAAATAGGCCTGTTAGGAAATACTCATCCAGCTTCATTGCCCTTACTCTCATTCTCTGTCCCTCTGGAAGAGGCATCCAAGAACATTACGTTTTTCTGTGGCTTACACTGACGATTGTTAGCATGTTCACAAGCCTCTTATACGTAAACTAAGAATTCAGGATTTTACCCATGTTCTTTAAATATATCAGCTACTTCCAGAAAACCTTCCGTTCCCATCATGCTTCTCATTCTTCAGGAGTCTCTTCTAATGTCAGAAAACAAAGTTTTGAAATATAGAAAACAAATTTCCCAATGAAGCGTGTAAGACACCCCAGTGTATTTCAGCTATACACTAGCCTCTACTATAGCCTTTACCTTATATAGAGCAACTGTTCCAAATTTTAGCTTATAACTCTACATCGAAATACTTCAAATATTAAAACTAAATATGTAGAAAAATACTGTGAAACAACTAGAATTACACTGGCTAAGTAGTATATTTTGGGTATACATTATATTAATCACTACTTTTCGAGTAACATGTGGTCCATGTTCATAAGGAGCTACACCGTGGAAGTCATCCTGATACTACATCTGATAAAAACGGCAAAGCACCACAAAAGCCAGAAAGCCAGCAGGTGCTCACTGATCTGCAGTGGTTGCTCCGCATTTATTGTGGAAGCCCAAAATTGACTCTGAGTATTTGAGTGACCCACACTTCTAGTGAAATGAAACCGGGCCATCAATTTTCATGACAAGCTCTATCAAGGAGTATGTGATTGGCAGAATATGCCAAATACCAGTTGACATATTTAGCATTGATTTGTGTAGGCAGCAGGATCAAATGGTTCTTCTTCCATGTGGTTTTAATGGGAAAAAATTGCATGTAAATATAGCAGCACAGGGCAAGATGGAGACAAACACACTAGAGATGTCCAAAAAAAAAAAGAGCAGAAGGCATCAAAGAACAAACAACAAAAGAAGCAAAAATAACCACCTCAAAAGTGCATGAAATTAGGTATTATTTCAATTTAAGAAATTTGTTTGAAAACAGAACTCCAAATTTTAGTTTTAGATAACTTAAAATTAGTTTTCAATGACTGAAATCTGAATGGACAGTATTATAAAGATTAAATAACACAAATATGGGGAAGAACAGCAGGCAAATGTGTACATGCATAAATATCTTGGGGGAAAAAATTGCTGCATAAGAAGTCTCAACTATGAAGTCTCACAGTAATATTTCTCATTTTCTTCAGTTTCCTGTGGAGATTTTTATCGTGTTATCTATGTAATTGTAGAAGACAATAAAATAGTTGCCTGGAGGGAAACTGCTGTAGCACAGAGTCAATGACACACTGATCTGAACATGTGCATTGCTGCAAGGACAGTATTAGCTGACTGCCATTGTAGGCTTCTGAAACTTCCCACTGCGTATTAAGAGTAAGTTTTTCTAAACAGCTTTAACTGAATCCACACTCAAAGGCAGTGACATAAGGATAAAAGTAATAATAATAATTTAAAAAGTCTTAATTACAACTAGTTACACATTTATTTCTACAGTGACAACATGAACATGCTAAAAAAATGATGGCTTGTGTCCATTCACAACAGGTATTTCTATGAGGTTAAACCTCATATAATAAATAATAAATTTGGTATCAGTTTTTCAAAATGATAAAAAGTAGTCCACATCTCATCTCTCATTGCCTTTTAAATGTCTTTGATTTATTAAAGTTTATTTGAATTTCACCATGGGTAAATACATTTGCCACTACAGACAGCTAAAATCATATAATACAGATTTCTACACTAATTAAAGAACTGGAAAATTTAAACTTCAGTGGGAATTCTATTTTTGAAGAAATTCTGTGCTAAAATAAATCTAAGATACTGAAAACTCAGATTTTACTTGAGTGGGAGATAGGGGCCAAAATGGATGGTGGTCTAAGAAAGATTAGGAAAGCACTAAAGCCCAAAAGAGACTGACCTGTAATAACATCAGTGAATTATGGCTGTTCTTCACATACATTCAGTATGCAAACTAACACATACATAAATGTAAGAAACATTACTTCCCAGAACATCTTAAAATTGCTCCCTTTTACGCAGCGTTAATTTGTGCCAACTTACTTCGCATCTAGTGTACAAGATCTGACGTAGTTTTCAAGCCCAAAGAATACCAATGTTGCAATCATTTGCAAGAAAATCTTATTGCCACAAATGCACAGGTGCTTGTCTGTGCAACACTGGAGGTAGTTTGTTGTACTCTACTGTAGATGTTTAGACTGTCTAGTTTTAGACAGACTGACTTAAAAGTTAGCAGTGAAGCAAGCAAACTACAGAACTACACTGGTATGACTGCATTCAGAGGTACACAGTAATATTCACACATTTAGAAGATCTTAGTCCTCTTCAAACCTGGTTTTCCACGACTTACAAAACAGCTATTCAGTCATTGCTGCACTAAAGCAACATTTTTCTAAGGGGATCAGGACATAATAGAGCATTTAAATGGAAATTCTTTCAGTAACAATTACCTAATTAAACATTTACATAACCACATCAATATCTCCCATTGAAAATATTCTAATTACATATTTATCTGATAAAATAGCTTTTGAGCTGTTAACGATTAATTACCAAAGTAAAAAAAAAATTCCCTGTTTTTGTGATACTGAAGTTACAAAGGTAAAATTGAAGAATAAAAAGAACTCAATCTTCTCATCAGCCCAGGCTTAGGTAAACATGACCTTACTGCATTTCAAATATTCCCCTTTTACACGTCATGTTCTCACACAGCCTACATTGTTGTTGTTATAACGCTGTTAATAACCTTACAGTTGTTTTCAGTTCATCTGCCACATTTTCCTAAAGACGTAATATGAATCTAGATAGATACCATTATATGAACATCAATCTTACATTACATCCTTAGCATTTTACTTCATTGATACTAATTCTCCATATAGTTTTACTATATGTGTGCAAACGTTACAGCCTCCATTGACCTGCAGAACAAGGTAAATCACCTTCTCCAAAAACACGGTAAGCGTGATTGCTTCGACCTAATTTTTACGCTCATCAAAGTTAATGTATGACCCTGCAAGTACTCTCAATTTGTTCTATCACAAAAGAGTAAATAGTTCATATACTTATCCTCTAACTCCAGACTGCCTAACAGTAATCAGTAAATCATCGGAAGACTCCCTTTAGCAGGTCTGCATGCTTGCCAGTAAGATTTTCCACTCCAGCTTTTTCTAGATCAGATTTTAATGGCAAAAGTATTTTTTTCACCACTGTGTAGTCCATAACTTGCCCTTAATTTCTATTCACAACCCATTGCACATATCTCCACAGAAATGCATTTATTTTTGAGAATGATAAATTTGAAACATAGGGAAACTCTCAGCCTACATTACAAATGAAACAAAAGACATAGGCTTCTCGCAGGCTGCACACAACTGAGACACAGCTCAATAATTCAGATGCAAGAAACATGAGAAGTATTTAT
>VXAV01003173.1:56079-66571 GCA_013399715.1 Alectura lathami
GACTTTTTTTGTATTGAATAACATCTTCCCCTCTTTCCTCCCAAAGGAAGGAGAAGTTTCTTTTTAATATAACACATTTTTTTTTGTGAAGAAATATTCAAAGCAAACCATCTATGTTTCAAGTTTAAACCCCTGAATAACCCCCAATATACTTTAAGTACAAATCTACCACTTTCTGTTTCTTGAACATTTCTGTTCTGCTCCTCACATTATCGTTATTAGCTACATGGAATGCCTTTTCTTTGAAGACAATTTAAAAGCCTAAGAAGAGTCTAAAAAACTAAGATACCTTAAGAATTCAGATGTTTTTTCTTTTTTAAACAAATTCGTAAGACGCCATGAGGAATGGATAGCATTACTCAAAAAGTTAATTTTCTCCAGGTAAGGAACTAAAAATAACAGGCAATTCAGCACTTGGATATACTTAAGATAATTTTAATGTCTTTTTTTCCACTTTTGACAGCAGGTGTTAAGCACAGACAGAGAAATCAAATTAAGCATATCCAACTTCAGATAGCTAGGCATCTTTTTTTAAAAACTATCTACGAAAAGTTTTATTTAAAATTAGTTAGTTTTTTCTCAGCAGACAGCAAAGCTAAAAGGAACATCCTACTTCCTCAAGTATGGCACTCATAAATGCTCAGCACTATTACTACTATACTTCAATCACACTGAAGAGGGTATTTTGTTATAGTCCACACTTCATTCACAAATTTCAGCATGTGCAGTTCGTGAGAAAAAAAAAAATCTGATTTCCCAATTTGTGCAGTTAAGCAAATGGATTTTCACAAACTTGATGTTTAATGAAGATTATGAAGTTGACTGGAGTTTTCTCCATTTCTTCACTATGAGACTTCAAATACTTCGGTTATAAAGATAACTACAAAATTGCTACAAAAAGAATTAGATCACAGGAAACATGATAGAAATAGAAATAAATGTAATTCTACATAGGAAGGAGGCAAAGCTTAGACTGCTTTGGAAAGCACAGATCTCTCTATTCGTTCTGTCCAGAAATTCAGAGATCTAAAGGAGCTGAAGCCTCAGGCAGGAAGATCTTGGGGTCATGAATATAACTTTGGGTTCTTAAACAAAGTCCTATTTAAATCTTACCTACACAGTCCAACTAATTCCACAACAGAAACCTCAGCACGTTCAAACTAGTCGAGGCAAAGAAGCAGACTTTCAGCGAAAGCCTTTCAGGGAAGCTAGGACAAAGAATGTTTGTGCACTTCATTTGTTTTTTAAAATTGCCCTGGAGTTGAAACTGTTAACTACAAAACTTATATTCACAGCACTTTGTTATACCAATTATTGGTAAGAAACTGTGCAGTCCCAATTTTTCCTCCAAAAAGTCTGTTAAGCAGATCATGCATCCAAGATTTCAGATGAACTGTTAATTAGCTGGGTGATCTAAGCACAAGGCAAGCAAACCCCTTTCAGCCTAACTGAACTTGATTTGGAATTACTCAAATATGCAGCTCCCCTGTTAAGTTAAAAGAGCAGTGAGATGAAGACAGGGTACATGAACCTCTTGAAACAGCAAGTGGGATCTGGAAGAAGATGAATTCTACAGCACATATCACTCAATTGAGTTCACAGAGTTCAAAGCTCTGCCTTGTAGGTCTGTGCTCGGCTGTTCATTATTAACACCTTCTCAAGGCTACTGTACTCTCAAGAAGTACCAGTAGCACTAATCAAGTGGTACAACTTCTAAAATTTTATTAATAAAATAGGTAAGTCATCTCATTTTGACTGAAGTAGATTCAGACAGAGGTTATGCAGAGATTCACTCTTGTATTTGGTACCAAATGCCATCCCTGGCTTGTATTAGGTGAAACAACTAGGGAGAAATGGTAGGGAACAAACTTCAATGCTAGCAAGCCACACACAAAGTGCATACCTGGGTAAAGCCCACTTGTATTTATTAGTACATCTACGTGAAAAAAACGACCTTAATTGAAATAGTTATTCAACTCTAAGCCAGAACAAAATGCTCACTACAGGACTGGTCAAACTGCAAGTAAAAAATTTATATACCAACAAGTCATCCTGAAAGATAAAGATGAATTTGTCCAAGTAAATAATATCCAAATACAAAAATGATCAAAAGAATAAAGGCAACTTTTAGTTAATTGCCCCCCGTTGATCAATTCTCTCCATGGCACAAGTCCTGAAGTTGTATTTGCCTTCCTTCATGCTCTCTTCATCCTCCAACTCTTTAAAAACTGAACACGAGGTGTCCTTAGTACTAGTTACATATTCCTTATGTTTCCAGTGCCTCCAAATATGCTGCTTTATTGACTGACCCTAGACACAGCAGTATATTACAGCAAGCACTGCTAGCTGACAAATAATTCAAACAATTCACGGCCAGCTTTCACATGGATTCTCCCACTTTATTTCAGTAAACAGAAGGACATAAATTAGGAAGTTGTCTTTACCAAATCAGGCCTGAAAAACTGTATTATATGTTAATAAATAAAATTACTGAGGTATTGTATATGGTTCATTTTTTTTTTCTTGAGTGAGACATGCATAAAAACAACTGAACAATTTAAAAACATAATCTAGCCAATTGCCAAAAAGTGCTAAGGTCT
This sequence comes from Alectura lathami, assembly GCA_013399715.1. Lineage (NCBI taxonomy): Eukaryota > Metazoa > Chordata > Aves > Galliformes > Megapodiidae > Alectura > Alectura lathami. The sequence continues at coordinate 58,680 of VXAV01003173.1, forward strand.
TTTCAAAGCACAAAAATGTAAGTCTATATTTTTATCTCCTTTGATGAAACACAATTTACCTGAAGAAAACTTGGTAGTTGCTTTTATTTTTTTTCCATTACAACACATCAGAAATACTTGAATGAAAAAAGTAAATTCTGAATCACAGTAGGATATGCATGCATTTCAAAGTGACTACAACTTCTCAGAACAGACTGCTTCTTCACAAGTATCAATTCTAATAGGACCATAAACATCAGGCTAAAAACTGCAGTGACTTAAAATGGGGCCGTTAGTATGCTCCAAACAAAAAGAATGGTTGAATTCCAGCTGAGGACTCTGGTAAGTGGTGTAAAAGCAAATAATATCAGGAAGAAATAAGACCTTTACAAGGGTCTCAGGAAGCTCCTAAATTAAGCAGAACAAGCTAAACCACAAGAAAGAAGCAGGATAAAATATGATTCAACTCCATAAAGGCTATTTAATGAGCTGGGAAACACTCTGTTAGGACACCATTTCAGCACTCATAATTTCCAGCTGCTTTCCCACTATAGTCAAACTCAGTGCTGCCACACAGCCCAGCAGAGGACTGGTACAGAAGTATCTGGTTCTAGACACCATGAACGGGCACAACATGAGCCCTTATTTGAGGGCCTTGCTCTCCTTTTCCATTGTACAAAGCAAGAGGGCAGCAACATCATCTAAAACATACTCACATCTGGCTTATTTTAACAGTCCCCTATTCTTCAGCTATTTTGCACCACTTTCAAAATACATTCACTGGCCAGTTTATTGGCACATCAACAGGGTGATAGTTGGAGGACATATTCTAGGAAATGAGAACATAAAAAATGCTTTTCTCACAGCAAACTGAGATAATGCTGAAGAATTTGTGTCATGTTGCAGTTTTATACATATATAATAAATACACACAGTATGCGCATATATACTAACTGCTTTACAGTATGTGAAAACACAGAATAGAGAAGAGTACTTCACCAAGAACTGAGAGGCAAGTCAGAAGTTTCAATCACCGAGCTGATTGCGTGCTGCTGATCTTTACTGCGGGAAGCATGCAATGCTTCCTGGGCTTACACAGAAGACAGAATTACAAAATCACAGAACGTCTGGGGTTAGCAGGGCCCCCTGGCCCAACCCTGCTCCAGCAGGGACACCCAGAGCAGGGTGCCCAGCACCATGCCCAGGCAGCCGCCGAAGATCTCCAAGGAGGAGTCTCCACAAGAATTGGGCTGCCAGTATTTTCAAAACTTGAATACGGAAGAGTTTTGTGCAAGCTTTCTTCATTCTTTGCTGCCCCCATCCCCCAAATCACACAGATAATGTATCAAGGAGTGTTTCATAGAAGATTGTTCATGTTTATGACAATTTCAGTCAATTTCCATTAATGCCATGAATGTAACTATAAAATGCCACAGAAATTAAGCAGCAGCACTAAAATATACTTCTGTATGTGGAAAACACATTACTGCTGACTTGCATTGATGATAGAAAATTTAATGTCATTAAATGGAACTTGTGGCATTGAATTTTTACATGATAGAAGAGTGATTTAAGTAATTTGAATAGTTTTACAGATTTTCTTGCAAGTTTTGCAATGAGGAAAAGAGAGGAAATACCTTCTTAATACTTTGAACTTGCAAGAAAATATTAAAATGTCAAGTATGCTTCATGTCAGTGTTCTTATGCAAATTTAGTTTGTGTAATTTTCATAAATCATTAAAAATGTTTTTATTTACACATTTGTTTGAAAAGTCTTGTTTAAAAAGATTTGAACAACAACAAAAAAAAATCATTATAACATTAGATGCTTGTTAAACAGCATAATGCCAAAGTTTTCTGAAAAATTCCAGTGCATACAAAAATTGCAAACCCATTATTGTCATTTCTCAAACTGAAGAAACTCCTTATATTCCTGGGAGCTCTGTCCTGGGAAGTTTTCCAATATTATTTCTTTCCTGCTAAACCTGGAGACAGCAAGGATGATTCTGTCTGCCTTCAGCCTCATGGAGGGCCTGTAAGAGGAATGGGGGAAGCATCCCATTAATCCAGTTATAGGTCTATAGTTCACAGAGTAACTATATAACTATATAACACAGAGTACAAATATGTTGTATCTTTTCTACTTCATCACCTCAAATCCCAATGCACAACTCTCCAGTGACTAATAAATCGGTGGAACTGAGTAAGAAAGGTCTGGGTGTCTGTGTAGAAGGATTAATGATCTGAGATTACATACTACAGCAATCAAGGTTTCAGCTTGGTTTTGAAAGGAAAAGAATGTTAAACCAAAAGATTACTTTCTAACTTGTAAGTACAGGAAAAAATTTGTAACAGCTATCTGGAGTCATTGGGTTAATACCCTTTGCTTTCTGGCTTACTGACTCATCATTCAGAAATTCAGTTTTATATACAAAGTAAACATATGCATTTACTACATAAAAATTACAACTTTTTTTCCTGGGAAAAAAAAAAGAAAATATCTGGTAAAATGACTTTTTCTTATTCTACAAATAAACACTGAGGAATTACCTTAGATAGAGCCATGATGCAGTGCTCTGAAACATTACTTCAATCATATCATGAAAATCATGATTTTAGATATAGCATTCAATGAACCACAGTTCATTGAAAAAAACAGTAAATGGTTTTTAATTATTTTCAGCAGATACGCTAAAAAGGAATGAAAGAAGGTAATAACAAGTATGAATTCTCACATTAAGGACAGAAAGACTTCCTGTGATATATAAGAGGGAATGGGAAGAAACGTGACAGAGCTGTAGGCAGATGATGGCTTTTACAGGATCCGTGAACCTTTATGTTCACACAGTAACGCTGCTCTCGGACTAAATCCCTTTACAATCCCATCAGGATTTGGGCCTGAAATAATTACTCCGTAAGCTATGGCAGTATCAATTTATAAAAACACTGGGTAACAAAACTGCATTTAATGCCTTTTCAAAAGGATTTAAAATTACAAGAAAAATACTTACAAGGGTAAGACCACTCCTTCCAAAGTTTTCAGTTCATGAGTTCTTGTGCGCATCTTCAAGTTGTCCCAAGCTCCTCTTTCTAATTGCAAGAAATTGTAGGCAAGATCTCTAGCACCATTCCAGTCTTCAGCAGCCTCATTTTTCTTGATGCTCTTTATCCATGTGCTACAACAGCGTTCATTTTCTGCCCTTGACCTGCTACTAACTCCTGATTTCCTCTTGATCCAGCACTGCTAGGTGCCGCACAGTGATCTCATAGAGCCATTCCATTAAGCAATGGCCTGCCATGCATCCCTGTGACACTGAGCAAATTCAGGTTCTCCATGTGGTTCGAGGCATACACACAAGGCCCACTGAATTACTGAAATGCACATGGAGTACTGAAATGTGGGATGCAGTAAAGATGTAGCTGACTCCATGAGCAAGAAATCACAAGCAACTGTGCAGTACAGCAACACTTGGTAACACAGATCAACGGAACTCCGAGCAACAGGAAAGCTTATAAAGACTGCGATGTGTGGCAGCTTGACACAGGACTGCCAATCCAGTGTAAAATGGAGTGTCCTTGTCTACATTGTATCAGTAGTGAACAGTCAGACAACATATTTCATTACCAAAAAAAAAAAAAAGCCTCTGGATTTGAATTCACATGGGGTTGACAAACATTTCAGACAGATATTTCTGCAGATTTTTTGTGACACAGAGCCCTCAGCAAAAGTGTCCTGATAATAATTAGCATTTGTTCTAAAAGCATTGGTTGTAGTGGTGCTATGTGATAGAAGCGATTAGAAATAAGCATGAAATAGTTTTTCGATACAACTAATGTTTGAAATTCCAAATAAGTCACTATATCATGGTAGAATAAGCCTAAAAAGCTTTAGCATTTCTCAATGGAAAAAAAAAAAATTGAAATCAACATAAACAATCATCAGGTATAAAAAAACTGTAAGACTTAAATTCCTCCTCCTCCTAATTGACACCAGAAGTCCTAAGCCTACCGTATTCCATCAGGGGCCAGCAGGACTACCTTCCCTCTTTTAAATGTTCTGTATCTGCAGTTGTGCCTCTCTTGGCTTGGGGTTTGACAACAGTTTTATCTTGCTGGAAACGTTACAGTATTCTGCTTTTATTGCAGAGTGGAGAACTAATGAGACATTACCAAATTACTCTTTCGTCATACTTACACTGCTGGAAAGGTTGAAAGAATACTGTCAGCATTTAAAATATTCAATTCCTACATTCAGTCACTCAACCTATTATAAATGTGCGAAAATACATGCTGAAATTAGGTACCTCAGTCTATATTAATCCATAAAAATATCTGATCTGATCCTGACAATGACCCATGAATCTAATTTTTGGCATTCAGATTCAAATGAAAAATAAGCTACTATGCAAACAAGTTATCACTGCCAAACACATCATTTCAATCTTCAAAGCTCTTCAGTGATACTTCCAGTTGGGGCCTGCATGTCTGTGGCAGAGCAGAGATTCCCATCGTGAGAATAAATACGTCACAGTTATGTTAGATTAGCGATTAAGGTCTCCCCCATGCTTGTCATGAAGATGGAATAAACAGGGTTTTTCTCTCAGCCAAATACTTGACTAAACCACAACTGTGTGTTAACGCTATCAGGATATACTGTGAAATGATCTAATCAGCACAGGTTTATTATTAATGGCACTCTTAATAATAACAACTTATAATTAATCTTTAATAAACCTTTGAGGCCTCTTTTGTCTTTTTTTTCCTGTTACAGAAAGAACTCCAAAGGCTTTATCGTTTTCAGCAGGATGAATTAGGACTCAGAAGTGCAACACAAGGGTTTCAGTAAAACTGAGGAAAATACTAAAAAACCAAAGCAATAAATAAAGCAATTTAAGATACATACCAACATTCACCTAAAAACCAGAGCAAGAAATAAGAACTAGAGTAAAACAATCTAAAATAAATATTAAATGCACTCAGATTAACCGTTTTGCTAGGAATCATGCAATAGTGCATTATTTCCATCTAAATCGAGCACAATTCATACTCTGAGTTTTGAATACTTCTAAAATTTTATTACAAACCTCAAGGCTTTTGAGGTACTTCATAAATTTCACGTCCCTATTTCAAGCTTATGTACAACGCACACTCCATTCTAACTTGAATGCATCACACAGCACGACGACTATATTAGACTCAAATCAAAAGGTTTTTTAAAGGCAAATCTTAGAATGTCTTTTTAATGTCACTGGCGGAAGTAACTGCCATTAGGGCTTAGCCAGGACCACTACTATACCCAAGTAAATATGTCCAGTGTCATTCTCACTATACAGGGAGATATTAGCTTTTAGATGAGCTTTCAGAATACAGCTTTCTGAGATTCACACCTTTTCAGTGACATAGTCTTTGAATTTTGCCTTTCTTCAGTGGAAACTTACTGAAATAGCTATGCTCTGTGATATGAAAAGACTGACAAGCTGGCAAATACATTAACAATCACCAGGATCTCCAAATGTAAGTTGGTGGTAAAGACAAACTTATTTACCATATTAATTAAATGGTCTATTTAACACGGAATATCAATTCTCTAATCACATCTCATTTGAGCTTCTTATTTCAATTAACAACCCTAAAGTCTACTAGAGATCCTACTGTTCTAGGATCATTAAGAACATTTTCATTATCTGTCAAATGAGGGAGGAAAAGACAGGAACTGCAAGCAGTCTCAGGAGTAGGCCCCTACCCTACTTAAGAGATGATTAGGGAGTAAGCAGCAGTAGTTCTCATTAGTTGCTTAGCAATGAAATGTCCCCCTATGAAATAAGAAATGACAAAGCAAGAGGTGTTGCCATGCAAATGAGTAAATGGGTAGTCTTTCATGCACTCAAGGATAATCTGCCCTTCATTAAGTCTAATCAATCTGGATTAAGACACCAATGGGTATCTTGCATAGAGGTAGGAATTGAGGAATCCACTATACACAGCCTCACCGAAGCAGCGAGGTAACATGTTGCTCAAGTTAACATACAGGCATTGGCCATCTTCATCGTATGTACGTATGACAAATGGGAACAGAAGGAAAACAGTTTTAATTCAAACTAGACTAACATTGACATTTTTATTACTCAACCTTACCTTTTATATGTATAGTTATATCCAAATTGTTATTGAACTATTGTTAAATGCCAACTGAAATATTGTTAATGATTAGCTACACCCTTAACGTTCCTAAAGACTTAAATACTAATCCATACATGTAAGATATGAATAATGTTCTAGGAAGAGACGAGCATTTAAATTAGTTTCCTACATTAAAAAGTTTGCAAAAAGTAAGATCACATATCGAGCCACACATTCAGCAGAAATGTGTTTATGCTGCTACCGGTATTAGCACTCTTAACCCTAGAAGAGCTGTGGCCTTAAATAAAGAAACGTTTGCCATTCTTTCAAGGTTTCCTTGTGTGATGATTTTTTTGGTTGGCTGAGGTTTTTATTTGTTTGTCATTTTTTTTGCCTTTTTTTTTTGAGGTGGGGAGGGGGCATGGTGACATGGGAGGGAGGGAAATGGGTTGTTTGTTTGTTTGTTTTCCCCCCCACACATCAGCTCATTCAGTACCTACAATTTAAAATTTTCACAACATATGAATTAGAAGATAGAAAGCGAAAATGAAACCATCAATGAAAAAGAAAGAATGAGTGGTGAATGGAGCACTTCTTAACTAGATCTGCAGTTAAGAAATAAAGACAAAAACAAATGCTGGACTGTCCTTTTGCCACCTTCCAAATCAGAGAACTCTGCCTGCAACTTCCACAGATGGTTTTTGGTCAGTTGGCTGGTTTTAGGGGGTGGGGTTTGTTGTTAGGGTTTTTTTGGACAAATTATCTGAAAGATTCCTGAGCTCCAAGTATTTACACAAAATCTGACCACCTCTCAGTATATAATTAAAAGAACCATACAGATTTATAATTACAAATACTTTTAAGAAAATTCATGTCTATTTATGCTTTAACTAATCCAAATTGTTATTCATACTAAAACAAAGGTGCTGTTCCAAACCCAGTACCAATAATTCATAGTTCAGTATTATGAGGAATCTTACCTATATACTCACAAACGAAGACTACAAAAAAAGGAGTAACAAGATCATTTATGCCCTGAACATATCCACTGGCTGGATGACGAATAGCCCAGATAAACAAAATTCTTTCAAAGATCTGAAAAAGAGTTAAAGAAACTATCAGATAATTCATCAAGAGGTGAGCACACCTTAAACAAGACACTTGAAAAGTACACAATGACAGATGTGATGTCACAGAGTTACAAGTATAAGAACACACATATAAAAGCACACATGATATTCATAATTAACCCCAATATTAATTACATTTCTCAGTTATTTAAACAAAAGCATTTTCAGAGTATTAGCACATGTTAAAACCAGCCTTGCATATAATTCAGCTACAATAGTTACAAAACTGCACTGCACTGGAGCTCTTATAAAAGGATACAAAATTCCTCTTCATGATATAGATATCAATATATAACTTCATGATATCAATATATAACTACTAAATCAACTTTCCACAATCGTTCATCCCTCTGAAAAAAGTATTTTCTCAATATAGTATCCTACATGTTGTTGGCTAACACAAATTAGTATTTTATATAACGAAAAATTTTTAATAGCATGCCAAAAAATAAAACAATGTCCTTAATAGTTAAGCTTGCCTAATATTGCAGCATGGTGTTTTAAGACTTCAGAAGCATGTACACTGGTAAATAAAACATCTGAAAAAAAAATCAGAAAATGTAGAAATAACCTTTATCACATAATCTCAACCCCTAAATTCTTTGAACTGTATGCTGCTTAGGATCTGCAAAAACTCCAAAGGCCACAACATACACAGTCTGA
>VXAV01003174.1:0-10504 GCA_013399715.1 Alectura lathami
GTGAGCTCGGTACCAGCCACAAGTCCCCAGAGCACCACCCCGCTCCCAGGCCCCACCCTGACCCGCACCTTCGCTGCCTCTATTGGTGGCACACCGAGCCCCGCCCAGCAAGGCGCTTCCCTTCACTGCAGCTCGCTCAGCTGCATTTCTGAGCCAGGCCAGGCTCAGCCAAGCACCAGCACACCGGTATCAACCTACCTTTGCTGTTGTATAGTCTACTACTTTCTTTGTGGTCAGATCACACTTGTTCCCCACCAACAACTTGTTGACGTTTTCACTGGCATAACGGTCTATCTCCTGCAGCCACTGCTTCACGTTATTGAAAGACTCCTAGAAGACAAGAGAGCTGTGAGCACGACCCCCGCTGCGAAAGGAGTTCAGCGCTACCCAGGAATGACCGCAACAGATGGAAAGCGGCGTGCTTCACAGCCACAGGGGACTCTAGCCACAGCGCAGCACTCCCCTGATTGCCACCTCAGACAAAGGAGTCCACGCAGGCTCTAGGAAGTCCCCAGTTCCTTGCTCCAAGCCCTACACAACCAGCCCTTCCTCCCTTGCTGCATTCCCCCCGCCTCCCCTATTATCTTCCCCTGCTCCCTTGCTCAACAGCCACCAAAACCTGTACCATCAGGGGCTCCTCCTCCTCCTGTTGCATGGAGAGGAAAATGCACACAGCTGAAAGCAGAAGAATCCCAGGCAGTTAGAGCACCAGCTACTAGGTGCAAGCCACAGTGTTGCAGAGATGCTGGAACCACCCCAGAAATGCAGAGCTGCCCGCTGAACTGACACTCGAGGTGGTGACTGAAGCTGACTGTTCCTTTTCTATGAGTTCAGGGAACTCTACACTTCTGGAGAGCCCTTCGGACAGGACAAGAGCACCAGTGAGCTCCAGAGATTCTTTCACAGAAAACACTGCCCCCGTTGTACACTGCACACACGCTGATATTTTTCTGTTTCAAATTCCAGTTTTCATTGCAGACCAAAGTTCAAGCGCATTCAGAAATCTTTCAACAACTTCACTGGTAACTCAGACTTCCTGCTGCCGAAGGCAGGCCCAGAGGTGTACCCCACAGCTCCTTTTCTTTCTTTGTTTAGCCCCAAACCAGGCACTAACATATGTAGCCTGATGAACTAACACACAGCCTGGAGAGCAGTTGCTGTGTGCTTAATAAACGCTGAGTTCTCAAAATCCTACGTGGCACAAACAGCATCAAATTGCATTTTATTTACAGATCAGCCCAGAAACTCTCCAGGCCTAGGCCCAGCACTCACCTGATCTGTAACATCATACACCACTATGATGCCATGAGCTCCTCTATAGTAACTGGAAGTGATAGTTCGGAATCTCTCCTGTCCCGCTGTGTCCCACTGCAAGACAAACAGGATCAGTTACTGCCCATGGCTGCGCACGAGCTCGCAGAAATACAGCTGGGCTGATCGGCCATCTTTCTGCACGCATGGCACAGTCACAACTGCAGAGACTGCTCTCAGACAGTCAAACAGGATTCAGGGTGGTGGAGGTATTCACTGAGCATACTGCAGCAGGTGCTGTTCTAGAGCTGCTCAGTTGTTTGGTTTTGGACAAGTGCACTGGACAGATCTCAAGGAAGAAAACATTTCAAGTACAGTTCTGATCCCAACAGAAGCCCTTTCATGTCTGTAAACAGACGCCACGCTCCAGAGGTCAGAAAAACAAATGTGAGCCAGGGCTTGAAAGCCTGTTGAGAGCAGGCAGATGTGGGTATCCCTAACATCACCACCCCCCTCCAGCTTCCTTGGCACAGGAGCTGCAGAAGGCAGCATCCTCCTCAAAAGGGAAGTGCAGCAAGTCAAGTCTGGCTCCCTCCTCCTGCTGGGAGAAGGAAGGAAGGGCACTCAGTGCTTGACTCTTCCCCTACTAGGGCAGGAGCAGCACTCACGCAGACACTGCTGTTCCCCAGGCTGTGAGGAGGGCCAGCGCACAGCATTCCTGCTGGGCTGCTCAAGACGCTCAGTCACACCCAGGCTCCTGGCTGGGCACTGGTCTGCTGCTGGCCAAGGCAGCCTGAAATCCCTGAGTCATGGCCTGCCAGCCCTGAGCGCCTCCAGAGCTGGAAGCAGGGCTGACAAGGGTTGTGTGACCTTGCACAGGTATTAGGTTTCATTACACAAGTCACTGGTCTGGAGTGCTTCAAGACCAGAGGAAAAAACTGCCAAGCCTCTTCCCCTGCTCCTTCCAAGGGGAAGGCCGAACACAGCCCGAAGACGCTCTGCAGCGCTAAGCTGGGCAACCCGGTCAGTTCTTCCCTTCAGAGCCACAAAAGCACACTGCCAGCACCAGGCAGTGTGGGCAGCTGTCAGCAGCTGCTGTAGAGTTCAGGCATCTGGGACAACAGGGTGATGTTCTTGAACAAACCCCGGCTGAATACTGCACAATGACACCAGTGCTGATGAGAGCAGACCAGCACAGGATCCTACTCCTCGGCTCACTGCCCAGTGTCTTCTAAACACTTCAGCTTTCTTTTCTTTCCAGAGGGAAGAAAAAAAAAAATGCCTAACATGTCGTCATTTCCCCTTTCAGGCAGGCAGGCTTGATCAGCATCCTCCAGAGACAGGCCACGGGAAGTCCTGCAAGAACTGCCTAGCCCCTTTCAACAGGGAAGGCACTGTACTTTAACCATGGAAATATAATCAAAGATAAGGAGCAGTAATCACAAATGTAATGGTGCCTGGACAGGTGAAGATAGCCAGGAGTTGAGAAATACTACTTACTATCTGAAGCTTGATTGTTTTCCCATCTAGTTCTATAGTCCTGATTTTGAAGTCCACACCAATCGTGCTGATGTAACTTTCTGTGTACGTGTCATCCTAGAAAAGAGCGTGAACAGGAGTCAAGCCAGCCGCACTCCTGCAGTCACCCACTGCGCTGTGCAACAGGCAAACACCCTGCAAACAAAGGTACTTAATTCCCCGGCAAGAAGTGGTGTGACGTTCACTGCAGAGCCCAGCAGCTGTCTAGGTCTCCTCACTATTTACTCCCCAGAAATTCCTCAAAGTTTGCAAGCACCTCACACAACAAGATTTATGTTCCAAAACCAATCAGTAAAGCTCATTTTGAGAAAGGCTGTGACATTAAGTCCCTCTGAACCACAGCTCAGGAGGCAGCCTTTGTTCGAGCGGGCAGACTGAGGAGCTATTTAGAATAACCATTATGGTCACCGGAATGCCTCAGGTCTTTATTTTCCTTTGATGTTTTTTCCTCTGTTACATGGCAGCTACCTACTGCAAGCTGCAGGGGCTTTGCCTCAGTCGCACTCCACATCTGAGTCCCAGACCCCCAGTTGCTAAGGCAGCTCAGAGTGACAGCTTGGGCACCTGCACTGGAGCCCTCTGCTACAGGCTGGGCACACCCAGGAAGCCAGATGCAGCCCTGGGTTAACGCTGCACGCAGAGGTGAAGCCCCCATCCGGCCTTCAGGCAGCCAGGAACCTTCAGCTCCCCCCTGCCACGTTCTAGTGACCAGGAGCCTACTGGCATGCAGGAGGTTTACATTCCCAAAGTACCAGCAGGACGGAACTTTGGGTATAAGACACCACAGAAGGCTTTACAAAACCAGCAGCTAGCACAAAAGCCAGGGGTTCCTCTGGGCTGTGAATGGAAGACACCTCAAATAACATCTGCCTGAAGGAACACACGCAGCAGCTGAGAACAGAGCGTTAAGCCTTTCAGAATGACACGGCATTTCCTTAACATCTCAGTACCCAAAAAGGGGCCTTTGAGAAGCCTGCTGCTGTGCAGCCTACAGCAGGAGCTTCACGTGGAAGCGAACACTGCGGTAATTCCTTATGTCAAGGAAAAAAAGCTGAGTTAGAAAGCCACATTTCTACAGGAAGAAGCTACTCTAAGAAATACCAGGTAGCTGAGCACAGGCTAAAGGCTGTGATCAAGAAGAGAAGTTGGGTGATTCACAGGAAGCCCAAATGTATTCAGAAGCATCTGCAAGAGAAGCAGGCTAGCCTGATCTGGGAGCACTGCTCCAGCCTTGGTGTCACTCTCAACCCACCCCCTCCAGCTCTGCAAGCAGAGCAGGTTCCACCCCTCTGGGGCTCTCACAGGCTGTCACTCTGCCCTGTCCTACTACAGGAACACGCACAGGCTGGGACAGCTTCCAGCGAGGTGCTGCTGGTGCACAGCAGGTGACCGCTTCATGCGGGAAGCACTGAACACAGCAAGCTCCCCCCAGAGGTGCCCAGAGAGTTGTTCTGGGAGGAGCTGCTGCCACCACCTCGCAGCAGTATCAACAGCTGGTTTCGTAACTCACACCCCACTTCCACCCCTTCCCTCCTCCCCTCTCACAGCAACGTAACACTGCACTTTGAAATACACCCTGGCAGGAATTCTCTGGACTCCAGCTATTTCCACCAAGAGGTCTTGCCCAGACACTGGTGGTCTCCATTCCTGGAGACAGGGACGCCAGAATTCAAGCATTTCTTCTACCTTCAGCATTCTACCACTGCCACAGGGGTGAAGCTTGAGTTAAGATACTCTCTCCCAAGTATAAGAGACATGAGAATTGAACTGGACGTTCTCGGTATCTGTCCGTATGATGAATACACCAGGTAGAAACAAGTGCAGAGGACAGGAGGGCTTCAGAATACTTTGATTATTCCTTGGTATACTGGACTCAGCAGCCATCAGTCCTTCCACACAATTCTTACAGCAGAGAAATTCTTGTGAAGTACCTAGCAGTTTTTTTTTTTTTTTTTTTTTAAACATGAAGTTTTCAAACATGATCACTTACTGCAAACCTAAGTAGAAGGCAAGATTTCCCAACACCGGAGTCTCCAATCAGAAGAAGCTTGAATAAATAGTCACTGCAGGAAGAAAAAAAATGGCACTTAATGAGAAATGCTATTGACAGCCCAGTTCCTTACAGCTAATACAATATTTGAGCTGGGTAAATGAGTTCACTGCTAGGGAAGTCGCCTGCGACTCCAAACTCCCCGATCCAGTTTAGATGCTTTCACAACGCATTTAATTTACTTTGTAAGGGAAGTGCGAGGTAGATGTTGTGCACACAGCATTTCTGGGTAGAAATGCATTTTTCTAGGAAGTCGCACCGAGGACATTCATGTCTACCAGCGAGGCAAAGAGTCCCACTTCAGCCCTCTGTGGTCTAGCTAAAGCCAAAACCACACCTCCCAGTTAAGTGCAGGCCTCCCTGGTTGAGCAACTCCAGCAACAGAGGGCAGACCGAACAGTCCTGCCGGGCGGCAGGCGCTCCCCATGCCGTCTGAAAGCCACAGGCTCGATGCCACCACGCTGCTCCACACACAGCTGGCCAAAGGCAGCCAGTCCTTTCCTCAGTTTGCGTCACCCAAACTTAGCTTCCAGCAGAACCCACAGAAGGGCACCATTCGGGGGTACAAGCTCTTCACACCAACTTCAATGACCCGCCCAATCAAAATGAGCACCTGCCTTCTGATGGGCTGTGAACAGCTGACAAAGGTCAGGCACCCAACTGGACTTTCCGGAAAGAAAATAAAGCTCAGGTCACCGCCGGATGAGAATGCGCTTATGCCCAGGCGATACCAGCACACATCCAAGCTCGGGAGGATGATGACAACCCTCAAGTCACACAGGCAGCTGTGACAACTCTCGGTTTGCTTACAGCAGACCTGCTTCTCCGCCACCCACCAAACGAAGACAGGGCTCGGTGCGCCCGCAGCCAGCTGGCCCCACCACTGCCGTGACTCTGGCTGGCAGGAGCCTGCACCCACCCTCAGGCAGTAGCAGCCAAGCTCAGCTGCCAGGGTTGTCACCGCTGCCCTGCTCCAGCGCCTGGGTGACCCATCTCGCCAGCTGGTCCCAGGCTGCAAGAACATGTTCGGCTGAGAGTTGCGCTCACCTCCACAGCGCTTCTCTCAAGGCTAGAGAAGAGTCAGAAGAGGTACATGCACCAGCTAGCCAGCTGATCCCTCAAAAACGCAGGCTTCCCCCACAGCACGGAGTGGCAGTACTCAGGGTATGTCAAAAACCCAAGTCAGCTAAAGGATATTGAGCAGTCCGCAGCCATCAGAGTTCACTACTGCTGAGCCAGGCACTAATATGAGGCAAGCCAGTTTTACCAAAATGACAGTTACTAACCCAAGTATCTCAGGAAAGATAACTGGGTTGTGAAGCAATCCAACTTATCTGAGCAGCTTCGAGACAGACAAAGCACTGCTGCTTACCAAGAGCACTGTTAGCACAGCATCCTCACACCAGCCATCGCTGCCAAGCCCAGGCCCGCCTGTGAGTGGCCCCAGCAGGGTCCTACATGCTCCCCCACACCCTCCAGGGCTGCTGTCCTGCACCTCCCACAGCCCCACCTGCAGAATCCACCACAGCAACAAGCCGGGAGCCGAGGACGCCCTGCTGTGCTCGATCTCACCAGAACGCGTCCCGCACACAAAGGCACACTGCAGCGGGACTGCGTGGCCAGGACCAGCTACCTCAGCTCTCCCCTGGCCACCGCCCCAAGCAGGAACCCAGGCAGAGCCCCCCCACAGCAGCTGCAGCAGGGTGCTGGGTTCTTCTCGCCCCCACCGATGGTTCACCTCCCTGGAGCAGCAGGAGCACAACATAGGCTGCAGAGCAAGGTCAGCCCATGGCTCCCTCCCCAGGATTACAAACTGAAGCTATAGCTGCCTCAGCTTCCACATTCTGCAGCGAGTTTTGGTTGTTCACTTCTCTGCAAGTTCCCAGCAGGACTTAAATCATTCCTTTTGGAAAGCATTAGTACACTTGGAAGTATCAGGGCCTGCAGCACGTCGTAATCTCCTCAGGAATGGCAGCATATGAATATCACCGCTGTTTTCACTAAGATGCTGCTGCTAGTGTCAGTGGAAAAACATTAATTCCTCCTTTGTGTAGGTAAGGCTTCAGCTGCAAGGTTGCTTTCAAGGAAGATCCAGGTCTCCTCAGCACCCAAACAGCACATGGCATGTCCTCCTCTTGCTCCTTCATGTTCCCAGCAGCTGCCAGCCTGACCTACCTTGCTGTCTAGCCTTCCGTGTTACCTGCAGACACTTACCGTCCAGAAGCAAACAGCTGCCACAGGTTATCCACAGCACTGCCGTGAAGTTAAAGCACCAGGAGCCCCAAGGCAGCACTGAGCATCCCTTACCATGAAGGCCTTCCCTGACTTCAGGCTCTGCTCCTTCAGGAGCAATCCCCAGATCTCCCAGCCTCACCCGGAGCAGGGCCATCACCGCTCTGGCCATGGCACAAGGCAGCAGCCTCTATCAAGTTGCCCTTTCCCCAGAAATGGGCGCTGTGTCACAAGCTCAGTTTTGCCAGATAAGCCATGCTGAAACTTAGACCTGCATGAACTCAAAGATCATTAAGGTGAAACCTTGCTCTTTAGATTCTCAAAAATCAAAGGCACTGCAAGCACAATATCCAACAGCACACTCCATGTCTAGGTGCAGCTGCTGTGGGACCCTCTGAAGCACAAGGCACCCGTGTACTGGCCTTGGGAGTGTTGGTTCCCAACGTTCACAGCTGTGGCACAGGGTAGGATGTCTGATATCACTGTTTAAGCGCAACAAAAATGAAAACAAACTACAGAGTTTTGCTGAAATCTATTCCCAGCCGACAGGATAAACAGCTCCAGCTGCTCT
Organism: Alectura lathami; assembly: GCA_013399715.1. Taxonomy (NCBI): domain Eukaryota; kingdom Metazoa; phylum Chordata; class Aves; order Galliformes; family Megapodiidae; genus Alectura; species Alectura lathami. The sequence goes on from VXAV01003174.1 coordinate 7,644, forward strand.
CACACACCCAAGTCACACAGGTTAGCCTTGGTGTTTGCTCCTGAGGAGCCACGCTCACCTCTGAAGCCACCGAGTTTTGCTTGTCATGTCCAACACCTGCTGCTGTTGGCTCCAGCAGCTTCGGAAGCCCTTGCAAAGGAGGCTGAGTTCGAGCGGAGCAGCACAGCCCTCCCCACATCACTGGGGGCTGAGCACCCCACAAGATGGCACGCTGGGGGAGGACACGTGGCAAGGCAGGCAGCTCTTCAACCCTCGTCAGGAAGAGGATCTGCTAACTTCTCACCAGAGAGGGGGGACGGACTATGCCGAGTTCAGTTGCCTCTTGCAAAAAAAGGAATCTCCAAAGAGCCCTGTCACATCTGAGCGGGGAGCAGCACTGCCACAGAACTTCCATGCCACAAGAGGCGAGTTCAGCAGAAGGCCAGGAAGCAGAGTTTAGGACAGATGAGGCCAAAGCCATGTGGAGCCACATGCCTACGGTCCTGTTATTTATGCAGGCAGAAGCATCCTTTTTCCCCTCCTAGCACCAGGAAGGTTTTACCCCAAACCAGACAGGACTAGGTAGTCATCTGCCTCCTACGAGGAGCTGCTGGAATCAGCTTTAATCACAGATGTCAGCTGCAGGGTTACTGTGAACAGGCACAGCAGCCTCCATCCCCAGCCTTTGTGCCACCACCCAAGAAATTCTGAAGAGGGGCACGGCCATCACTGATTACTTGCTGCTTGTGTAAGCAAACAGAATCAGAAGACAGGATGCCACTCCACATCGTGGACAGTGGTCTAGAAAGGTTAGAACATGTGATTCCAGATGTCCCCAGTAACCCAACAGCTGGCACCCAATTGTCACCCACTGAGCTCCGCCAGACAGGGCGAAAAGCCCACGCAGGTATTCGCTAACACTTCAGAGTACCACGAGCAGATCTGTTCCAACCCCACGTGCTTGTTTCCCCTTACAGACACCTGGGATGAGATCCAGACACTGCAGCGCGCTCACCAGGGCTGGCTCCCAGCACTGCTGTCCTGCTAGGTGGCCCCCCTGCCAGTACTTACACCAGCCAGCCCACTGCATGGGAGTTGCACAAGGGGTAGGAAACCCCAAACCTGACAAGGCCTTGGCATGATCTAGTCACAACAAAGTCAATATTGACATCTGGCTCACTTAAACATCCAGACGGGGGAGGAACATGAAAGGAATACAAGCCAGTGCTGGCAGGACAGCTGTTCTGAGAACTTGGCTTCAGGAGCACCAGCACTAACACCTCACCCAGCCCTCCCCAGCTCCTTCACTCAAGGAAGCAGCCCACTAGGCTGTCCTACAGCACTGAAATCCCAAAGAAACTCTCAGAAGCACACAAGCCCTGACAGCAATCCTGTAACTTTTTAAATAAGAAAATGGAAGGAAGCAAGTCTTTTTTACTAATAAAAAAATTAACTGGCTACCACACTGATCTGTGACAGAGCTCTGGCATGCCCAGGAGAGGATTTGGGGCTGCTGTCTGATGTGATGCTGTGATAAGGAAACAAGCACACACTCCAGGCAGGGTACTGCTAAAAGGACAAATGGACACAGCTGAACCAGAGAGGACGATGTTCTAACCCAGCAGTCTTGCTCCTGCTTTCACATTGATCCAAGGATACTACATGGACAGAAAATATCTGCCAATCTCACTGCACCCTCCCTACCTCTTATCCTCATCCGGCAGAGACAACTCTGTCAGGAAGTGACAGCTGAACATTACAAGTTAATCTTAAACTACAGCCTTTCCTCTTCAGCTCGCTTTCAAGAGCTCAGCAGCCCTCACCACCAGGTGAGCCATCTCCACCCAGAATGGGTCTCCCACACGACCTCTATCCACCTTCAGAGCAGCACCGAGTACCTGACTGCAGGAAACCTCTCTGAGCCTTCACCAGAGGCCAGGAGTCAGCGGGGAAAGAGCCCCTTCCACCCGCTCCGCGCAGCCTGGCACTCCGCAGGCAGCCTTTGGTGAGGCGAACGCAGGCAGAACCCCAAGAGCCCTTATAACCACAGAGGCACCGAGCGTTTGCTGGTGGCTCACCCACCGGCTGCATTTCCAGCAGCCACCCGGCAGGCTTGTTATGTAACCCTGCCAAGATGTAACCTGAGTTCCTGGCCGCGCCTCTCGGTTTTCACAAACTATCTCGCACCAGCGACGACCGCTTCACCTGCCGTTGGCTCCTCAGGTGATTTAATGGGCACAGGGTGCTCGCCATCAGGCTGCCGTACGCTGGGAAGCACAAAAGCCACGGCCCCACGAGCCAGCAGCCACTGCCGCAGGGAACAGCCAGCTCTGAGGACAAAAGCCGGTTGAGTGCCACCCATGAACAGAACCAGCGGGACGCAGCGCAGTCCAACGCCAGAGCCGCTCGGGCTACACCGGAGGGCACGGCAGCTCTGCCATCCCAAACCGGAGCGCCAGCAAAGCCGGCCTAAGCGACAGCAGCCCGGTGTCCCAACAGGGGATCCGCCGCTCTGCTCCCGCTGTTGCCAGGCTACAGGCAGCTGCGGGCCGGGGCTCGGCCAGCCGAGGGGACGGCGACCCTCCGGGAAGGAGCCGTGCCACCCTCCGGTTCTGCGGGCAGCTGCCGCTTCGGCTCCAGCCGGCCCCTAAGCACGTTCCATTACCAAGCCCCAGAGCGTTGCAAAACCCACACGGGCAAGAAGTGTTTTGCAAGAGCCATGTGACACACACATGACTCGCAGCCGAAGCGAAGGGTGGGCCTCTGGCTGCTAAGCCGCCGCCGGCAGCGGCCGGCCGGATCGGTTTGCACAAAGCACCGCCTGCCCCCCGCCGCGACCTCCCGGAGCCCCGGCAGCCGGGCGCACCGCGAGGCCCGGATTG
>VXAV01003174.1:11356-33928 GCA_013399715.1 Alectura lathami
GGGGCGGGGCTTCCTGAGACTGGGAGGAGAATGAATGCGGCAGCGGAGCCCGAAGATAGCGAGCGCTGGGTTAGAACGTGCTGGTGTCCTTTACTTTTATTGCATTGCTCGCTGGCTAGCGGTCGCCGTGTGAATCTACCGTGTGCGTCGCTGTACGCGCGGCTTCTGTGGCGGCCGCTGCTGGAGGCTGTACTTCTCTTTCCCTATTCCTTGGTGTCTTTGTGAAATAATAGCCCTTTTTTGTTTGAAAATGGGGCTCTGCCACACTCAGCACAGCACAGACCCAGCAAACTCAGAGCAGGCTCAGGAACGAACCAGTGCTAGCGCTAGCAAACTTAGAAAGCCTCAGGTTTGATCTGCTCCTGAAGCAGGGCACAGGTTACTAAGAGCGTGGGGTGCTGCTTCATCGGAGAGGGACAATAGCGTCCATCTCTGAGAGGAGCACGTTTACTGCACGCCTGAAGCAGTGGCACGGCAGCACGGTAACCTGCCAAGGGACGACCTTCCGCTGCCCACGCTGCAGGCTGAGGTCAGCTGTTGCTGTCACAGGCCTGCACCCGCCGAACCGGACGAACAGGCTCGGGACCCCTGCGTGGTTTCCAGCTGGGATCGCAGTGATGATTTATTGTCTGTGTATCACACCGTGTCCTGTGTCTTGTTCATCCTCCTTCCTTAAGTGGGCGTCCGCTGCTGGATGGTCCGAGAGGCCTTGCTCATCTCTCACTAAAAGGGGCGTAATGCAAGCAGCGATAGCCTGTGCCGGTTAGGGAAACATCATTCGTGTACCTCCAGGGTGAATTCTCCCTCTGCCAACAGGGGCTGATTTTATCCTGTTGGTGAAATCAGCTGCAGAATTTCCTTTGGCTCTAGCAGAGCAACCTAGGAAAAGGCGTGAACACAGATCACCTCTAACTGTAATCGCCCTCCCCGGTTCTGTGCGGCGCAGGGCACTAACCCGACCCTCTAACTCCTGGTTTTGAGGTCAAACTCTGTCGGTGCCAGCCGTTGTCCCAACTCGGGTGATAAGCTGAGACCCGCCACCCCCATTTTCCACCTGTCACCTCCCTAGGCCACTAAAGGTGTCCATGATAGCTGCTGTCAGAGGATGCTCTGGGAAACGGGGGTAGAGGGGGACAGGGCACAGCTCAGGGGGTGGGAGGGAGAGAGAGAGAGAGCAAGCTGCGAGGGCTGCAGCAGGCGTAAGGGGGGAGAGGAAGGAGGGCAAGCAGCACAAGTGACAGGAAGGACGCTACAGCTGCATGGTTCACTTCTGAGCGCAGGTTTTGTGTTGCAGTACGGAGCCCATGTGCCCACCCTGCTGCAGTGCTGTTGGTGGGGCTGGGAGGGAATCGCCCCCGTGGGCTGCAGCCTGCAGAAGCAGTGGGCTGCGTAGGGTTCACTGCACCTTCCTCTTCTGCCCCCATTTCACACAAACAGTGTTCAATGTTTGTTAGCTGTATAATCGTGCCGCACGCTCACAGGGCAAGGGACAGTTTCAGTTTTAATAGTTTTTACCTTTAATACATCTTTCTTTCCCCTGTGTAACACTTCTTGAACCAAAGGCAGGGGCAATCAGGCCTCTGACGCAGGTAGTGCCTCCCCATAAAGCTGCCATGTTAGCACCGCAGCACTCAGATAGCATTTGGCCTTTGCCAGTGTCCTTTTCCCTAGACTCTGTGTACAGTCAGAAGAAAAATAATAATCAGGCTCCTTGTTTCAGAATCCAGGCCCAGTTTTGCTTCAGCACTGTGGTGAGCATGTGGGAGTTTTGGGGTAACTGTCACTCAAATTTCAAGTAGAGGATTATTTTGAGCAGAAGATGAAACACCAGTTAGCCGCATACCTATTAACTTTTCTATCTTTCTTTACTTTTTTCTTTAGTTTGCACTGTCGACACAGTTCAGATCTTGATTTCCCAACCTTCTGCCAAACCGACAAGACCGCGTTTGGTATTGCACGAGTTGCCGTGGAGGAAGCAGGGCGTTTGGTAGTTGGAGCTTTTGTTGCACAGGCCCAGTGGAAGCTGTCAAACCCTGCAAGCTCAGGGCAGTAATTGAATGCACCTACTAAAATTATTGAAAAAAAATAAGTTTGGAAGCGACACCAAGAGACAACTGAGTTGTTTCCTCTGCTTCGGTTGTATCTGTTTCAATCCAAGTGGCGATACAAGCTTCCAGCAGTGACAGTTCCATTGTTCCCATAGCCCATTTATGGCAGCACCCACAAGAAACCTGACAAAGCTCAGTGGTAAAATGGTTCCAAGGGTAAATTAAGCAGCTCAGGCCTTCAGTTAAGGTTGCTGGCGAATTCAGCCATCTTTTTAACCATAATCTTCAGTGCCACAACAGATCCAGAAGGTAGAGCTCAAACTGACGTGCTCAGCCTCTGTGGCTCGGCGGCATCCAGGGATCGGTTCTGCTTGTTGTTTTTATAGCGGCAGCTCAGACTCTGGACCACAACTTTGCGACAGGAGGTTGGACCTGAGGCTGCAGCCTCCTGAGCACCTGACGCCCTGCCCGCAGGCCCTGTTTCCTTCCAGTAAATGAACCCTTTCTCACTGGTGCAGACCTTGGTTGACTGCCGCATTGACACTGGGGCAGAGTACTGCCAGAAAGCATGCTTGAAAAGGGCCAGAAACATCAGGAAGCGAAACCACACTTCTTTGCTGAAGTGGAGATCATAGTGCTCGACACAGAGACTGCCAAGGGCTATCTCCTGCCTCTGACTCATGCATTTTGCAGCCCAGCGGGGACAGCAGGGTAGTGCACCATGGAATTTGGTCGCTGTGCTCTTTGCCTAGGTATCTGTTTGCTTAAGAGTTCGAAGCATCATGCTAGTTATCGTCTAAATGCTCTGGCATGCGTTCATCCAGCTGGGCTGGCGTCTCCCTGCTTGGCACAGACGTTATTTAACGCTGACATTGATTTAGTACCGAAGGTTGTTTTATTGGGTCTTGATGCCAGGGCTCGGGGGGAGAGTTTCACCCTGTTGTTCTCTCCTGTGTCTGTACGGCATCCAGAAGTGGGCAAAAGGATCCACGTCGATCCAACGGTGGCAGATCAAATCAGTGGCTGGACTTTCTTTCTTCTCTATTGCCCAACCCCTTTTCTTCAACATCAGCTCTTTGTGCCACCCTTCTCTCTTCTGACCTCTTCCTTTTTCAAAGACTTTCTTCCCATTTTTCCTTTGTTCACACTCCTTCTCCACCCACTCACCCTCTTCACACACCTGCCTTGCACAGCATCTCCCATGCTTTCTCCGTGTCTCCATGCTTGGGTCCCCACAGCCTTCTGAACACAAAAATCTTTCTTGCAAGTCTGTGTTTTTCTTGTTCATCCTTCTTGTAAGTATCCTGCTATATTTCATGCCTAAAAATGGCAATAGGGAAGAGACCAACTGGCAGGCAAAGAATCACTCAGCAAGGCCACTTAGTCTACCCAAAGCCCTAAAGCACACCTCTGTTTCATGCTGAATCATTCTGTAAACAGGTGCATTTCGCCTCAAGAGTTTTACTTTGTTGTGTATTATGGAATTTGGAGAGATTTGAAAATATGCTTACGTAATTGGTTTATCCTATCAGTAATGTTGATAACTGCATACCTCCCTTGGCTGGCAGACTAAACTTTGAGTAGTCATGCACTGAATTAAGCTAACAAACAGAAAACCAGATGGGATTCATCTTTTATCGTTGTTATTCAGCCTGAATCCTTAAATGTAACAAAACCCAAGAGAGAAAGCTCAGGCTTTGTGTCTGTTCAGAGCCAAACGCCTTCATCTTCATCCTAACGCAGCACAGACTACCTGAGACTCGCGTACAGATCTGTAATGGACAACCTTTACTTCAAACCCTTCAGGTGTCAGTTCAGGATTAACTGTTAGTATCCCTGTTAGTTCAGACTGAAACTAGTGATTCCTATCATCTGTGTCACGGGAGGGTACACCGCTACAGCCCTGTGAGGGGGATAGTGTACATCAGTTCAATAAAGTCTTTGAAGTCAAAGAACTGTCTTCAAACTGCAAAATACTCTGATTTTTGGTAACAGATTTTGAAAAAATAAAAGTAATAGAGGCTTCATTCAGCTCAAACCATTAATCAGTGAATTCAAGTGGTAAAGCTCACCGTAGTAGGAGAGCCAAGATGAGAAGCAAGCACGGAGCAGGCTCTTTAGTGCACATAACTAGACTCTGCTGTATTGAAAAAAGTACACTTCCACCTCTAGGCTTCACCAAATATGCAGTACATTCTATTTACACAGCTTGCAAATTTTGAAGACCCATCTAATTTTCAAATACCGTATCTGTAAGTGAAAAGCAGTACAGACACAAAGCCCGTAGCTGGATTGTACAGAAGTGAAATTCAGCAGTTACACTCGGAGTTCAGCAAAGTGTGGAAATTTTCCCCTGCAGTTCAATATTTTAATGACTGGCTGAATTTGTTTCCCTTCTCTCACTTTCTTTTGCATGCTCTCTTCTTCTTCTCTCTTGTTTCTTTCTTTTTCTTTCTTTTTTTCAATGATTCTCTTAATGAATTAATGTCTTTATTTTCAAGCTTGTCTGCACTGACCTGGTGCACCTATCCATACTGTTTAGACACACAAACTAAATAAAGGAATAAATTCAATAGAGGTGTTTCATTTTCAAGCTAAGAGACAGCAACATTTAATTACTAGCAGGCTAATTCTGCAATCATTATTCGCTGGAAGCCCTCAACACAACGAAAAGGCTCTAAGTTGGATTCAAAGTGACCTTGTGTAAGGACTAATAAACTTCAAAAAAAACTCAGCAACAAACCATGAAAGCAAAGGTATTGAGATACAAGACACATTACCAAAATTAAAAGCATAACTCAAGCCTAAAAAAACCACAGTGGAAATTAATTTTTCTTTTTTTTTTTTCTTTTTTTTTTTTTTTTTTTTTTTTTCTTTTTTCTACTAAGGCACATAATGTTGAACTCTACATTCTGTATTTAGATACTTAAATAATTAAATTGATTTCCAGGTATACCAGGAAGGTTCTTGCAGATCTCAAAAGACTGCTTACCACTGCGGGTGAGGGATGGCCTGTCTAGCCTAGAAGTCACCAGTGGATTTCCTTGTAGGATGTATTATTTTATGGCTGGTAGGGTTGTTGCACTAACTCATCGTTGCAGGCCTGTTCCTGAGATCAAACACAGCATGGAAATGGCACTGATGAAGCAGCTCCAGTTTTCCCCTAAAAGCAAACAAAAGGAGACAGAACAGATACAGAATTTCAGTAGCTGCAAAAAAAAAANATTACGTAGTTGTAAAAAAAAAAAAAAAAAAAAAGTTATTCAAGATCAGGTACTGAAATAATTTCTTGCTTTTAGCTTAAGAAAAAAAGTATTTAAAGATCAAGAAACAGTTAAACGCAATCAGTCCCTGCACCCTGCATGCATTGCCCTATGTTCATTAACTAATGAGATTCTTTTTCTACTGTGAAAAAAACAGGTCACATTTTGAATACACGAGATTATTCAGATTCAGCACAATTCTGTCCATGTAATATTCTTTCCGTGGCTGACATTTTATGCCCAGATACCAAATTTGCTAAAATACGTGGCTCAGAAGACATAGTAAAACCATATCTAAATCAAGAGCATCACAAAGTTGAGGGGGTCAGAAAGCCACTCAGGCTTATTTTCTGAGACAGCACTTGAAGAACAGAAAATCAGGACGACCACACTTGCTTTGCTCTTCGGTATCCGCTTCAGATCCTCACGGCAGAGATACAGCACACGGGGGAAGGAGGACAGCAGCTTGTGCTGCGATGATTTTCGGTTGCTGTTAGTTCTGATAGCGTGGCTCAGAAGGAGCAGAGGACTATGGTGCTTCGCATCAACACGTAATTAATGTTACCAGAGCCCTCCTTCTTTATTTCAAAGCACTCCACCTGATCTTTTCTAGAGTATGTATGCCCGTGTGCCGATGTAACCCTTGTCAAATTGAATGACTCCCAGCTCAGAGCAGCCATCTGGGGAGGCACCCACTTCTAGAAAACCTCGAGGCCACAGTTCTCCCCTAACTCCTACCCTGCGCAGCCATTCAAAATTGTGCAAAGTAATGTTCCACCCTATTTTAGTGGTTACGCTTGTTAGTGGTTACGCTCCATGTCATAAACATAGGAGGATCCAGCGTATCTAAAGTTAAGAAAGCAAGGGAAAACTGCAGTGGCAGTGTGTAATATTGCAGTACACATTGCAATCAGGGGTGCAGATAAAGCAAAGAGCTTTGTTACCACACTCTGTTCATGGTACAACAAAACCTTTTCAGAGATCCTTCATACAAAAAAGTCAAAGCGGTGCACCTTCATTTTCTTTTGGTGGGCAGTCATTGTCCGCGATAGAAAGAGCTACATAAAATGAGGTGGCATTTAGTCCAGCTTTAGCCTTTTCAGTCCCAGCATATGCATTAAACTGGGACTCATTCTTCTCAAAAACATTGCTCCAACGCAACTGACAGCAGAGAACCAAGCTACTGCCCCACGACAGCAAGACAGAAAAGAGTGATCCAAGGAAGTTCTGACGCTAACGTTACGTTTGGTGCAGCTGTGCCAAGTTCAAACGCATTGCTTTTCCTACTCACTGGACTGTATCCTGAAGGGACAGTCTGGCGCGCATCCATGAGACACAGACCCCGTGCGAAACACAATGGGATACACGTAGTTAGTCTAATGAGAAATACCTGTTACATGTTAAAGTCAAGGCTAATCTTAATTCGCACCACTTGCTTAATAACCGAGATCGATAAAAGGGAATAACAGGATAAAATACTGCCCTTTGCCTTCCACTGTATCTGGACACGTATAAAGCCACCCAGTACTTTAGACTCCTTCCCACAGTCGAGCCAAAAGCTGAAGGCAGAGCTGAGCTGTAAGGAGTGACCCTCTGTCTTTATAACACGATGGCTGCTCGCCTTCCTGTCCATTTCAGCTAGGCTCCACACATACACAGCCTGTTTGGCAACACTGTTATTAACGATACATTTACATTTCTAATCACTCTATTTTACATGCATAATTCTTTAAGTTAGGTTTTGTTGTTGTTGTTGTTGTTTTTAAAGAAGGGTGCTATTGCTTTGAAAATGGAGACTGAACCAATATCACGACCGCTGAAGTTTCATGTTCAGTGGAAGCCCAATGACTGACACACAACCACTGCCTCTTCCTATTCCTACACAAACCTAAACCTTCTTCTTCCTACGCAACCAGCTCAGGTAAAGGTGTTCCCTTTCGTTACAGCAGCACACGTATGGACACTGCCATGCTTACAGAAACGTTAGCTTAGCAGGAATTTACCATCAAAAGCAAGGAAAGTTGTTTATGAGAAGTAAGAACTGTAACAGCTCAGTTTCACTTTTGCTTCGTGCTTTCAACATCGCAACTGTGAAGCTGTGACCTCAAAAGGCTCCATCTTGCTTCTGTGCAGAAGTCTCAGCAGACAAGCTTGCAAAAAGACTTGCAAAAAGTCTCCCAGGAAAACATTCTGATTGAGAAAGGAAAGGAAAATGATTTATATATGAGGTGTTCATTGAACCAGATCGGCACAACTATTCCACCTGAGAGGAATCTACTTACTTTAACCAGCAATTAAAATACCAGAGATTTAAAAGTGTGGCTGTTCAACTCCAAAACAAATCTCTGTATCCCAGGAAAAGTGACCAAAGGACTTCTGAATGTGTGTAAATGAGACCTGTGGAGGGGTGTAAGGCCAGGTAGGAAACTCCACATTTCACAGGGTGGTCAGGATCTTTTGGAGGGACTGCAGTCTGCTTCCCTTGTCATCTGAGGCCTGAAAAAGTTGGTCTGAAAGGTCCACGTTTCTTCCAGAGGCCAGAAAGCAGAAAGCAACTTGTACTGCTTTCAATGTATTGGGGGGAAAAAAAAAAAGTACTGAAACTACTGCTTTGGAGCACGTGCAGAAAGATGGTGACTTGGAGTTTCCTGTCAGGCTGCAATTACATGCCACCGCTCCAACACTACACAAGGAGATCTCGTGCTGAATAAACCTTACCTCATCTAGTTTAGGCTGGAGTTAAACGATCTTCCGCGTGTGAAGGGTCATTCCTGTATCAGTCTGCACCAGTGCCTGGGGGACAGAGGATGGAAAAAGGGAACTTGCAGTGGTTTGATTTAATCTAATCTATGTTGGAAAAAAAAAAAAAAAAAAAAAAAAGAGATANCTAAAGAATGCTTTTTTACAACAAGATAGCAATGGATTGTTAACTACTGGATGTAAAAAGAAACTTTTGATTTATATTATACAGGCAGTTTATGCTGATTGCAGGAAATAATTACAAATTGCATCCTTCTACTTATTTTTACACAGAATATTATCATACTATAGCAGAACAAAGTACATCTGCTGAGAAACTAGCTCACAGTGTGTGACATCCAGTATCTCTGCCAATATTAGCTTTATGGACCAAGTAATAATATTATGCTAATAGCCACTGATTGCTATTTGTGTACCAGACTGTTCCAATACCATGGTGATGAGCATGCTGTGAGTGTCTGGAACAGATGGACAGAACACAAGAGATATTTGCCTTGATTTTAAGACAAATAGGATTACCTGTTTCATTAACAAGGCTACATGAAAGCATGGACAAAACCACATGATCCTGTCACCATCTCCAGTTGCTGCCAGGAAGAAAAAGACCGTGCACCTGCAAAGACACACATTGGATGCCACAAACAGTTTGCCCTAACTTTCAGAGAGCAGATCTTTGAACCACACGTAAAGCCCATGCAGCTGTTTCATGCTGTCAAGAGTGGAAACTAAACTCACCATCCCTGTCCCTCCCTGCCAGCGACACAGCTCCTGCACAGCTCTCTGCAGGGGTGATGCTTCAGGCTGGAGACGGGGCAGCTGCCTGCGTGCTGCTCAACACCCTAGCTGCTGATTTTAAGGACACCTTGCAAGGAAGAAGTTGCAACAGCTTCCATCCTCTCTGGAGAAGGGAATTAGAATAACAAGCACCCCTTCAGCTCATCTTTTTGGTATGACAAAGAAGTAAGGAGAAAATACACTTCAGTCCTGCTGTGTTGTGTCTTAAGCCACACCACAGAGGTCTAGATAGCAACTTTGTTTTTATACTCTTCTTCTCTCACAGAAATGAGAAAGAAAGGCCATGAGACAAAAGAAAAGGGAAGCATTTTCACTCTAGGTTGTGCAGCTCTGTTTAGAATTCAGACCACGACATGGGGAAAAAAAAAAAATAAAAAATCTCAGGGCAATGTAAAATTATACAGTACAAAAGAGGATGCCATATACTATTGACAAACTGTTTTTCAGTGACTGAAAAAGCAGTTATGTGAGGAAGAGAGCTCTGACACAGAGCGCTGGGGCCATAACAATAACAACTCCTTTCCTATCTCAGTGAAGAGCCAAAAGAACAAACTGGAATCTACTGCTTTCATATAAGAGCTGCCAATTTCCCACTGGTATCAGAAGCCAGTCATGTTTGAAAGGAAATGACCTATTGCTGCATGGCAAAACTAGCAGGTGCAGATGGCTTGGGAACAACTCTCCCAATCACTGATCTGCCAAGGTCACAAAACAGAAAGTACAGACGGCTTTAAGGACAATCATCCAGATCCTGCCAGGTCATCTGCAGATTCTGAAAGCACTTTATTCTATTTGGCAAGCAAAAAGGTTTGAAATAAGGCCACCAACACAGACGAGGTGTCAGATCACTGCTGTGATACATCTCCTCCTCCCAACGCACACGAACCGAATTCTATAAATTACGTATGTCGACAAACACGGGCATGTCCTGAAGCACCACAGCCATTCAAATGAACAGTTGCAATGCCTTGTCTTTAAATTTAATCATCTGCTAATGCAGCCAGAAATTTTGTTCAGAAGTGTCTGCTCGTCCTGCAGCACTGTCTGGCCCGCAGACAGCTTCGCGATGTCAGGCTGCAGCAAGGAGCTGGGAGGGGAGCTGCCAAGAGCCACTGCCAGTGCACGAAAGCAAGCACTCGCTGTCTCGCCGTGCCACTGTGAAGTGTGTCTGGGGATGCAACGAGCAACAATCACGCAAAGTGCTGCCACAGGTCTTCCCAGAGGATGAGCTTTGGTGTGCAGCCCCTGCAGAACGTGCCACGCCAGGTCGGTGCTAGCGAAGGTGACACGTTTACCGCGGCGTCTGGTAAGTGAGGACCGAATCCGCAGAACTAAGAGGAGAAAACTTTCTGCCATGCTTTCGCTTTCCATTCCTTGTTGACTGGCAAGTAACACCCATCTACATCTGTCCAAGGCATCATATCATACTGCTGCAAACATAAAGAGACCTTGGGCTGGTCCCCATTCACATCTGAAACACACAGCTTGAGAAAATAACAGGAAATAGCAGAGCGAAGACAGTTTCCAAGAACCATAGAGCCAGATCAGCACTTCACTTTCAGTGGGCAGATGAAAAAAACCTCCTCTGCTTCTCTGTGGAGCAGGGTGAAATGTAGAACAATGAATTCTACTTCTGCAGAGCTTTGCATGTGCAAATACTGGCTGTATTTTCATTTGTTTCCAGCACCAAACAGGTTAGGTAGGCTGGTTAGAGTAGAATTCATTTAGAAGCTAAGCAATGACAGCGGCATCCCTTCCCACTTCTGAGGGACAAGTTCCCCTGCCCTGAAATTGGTATCTAAGATAAATGGAACAAATCATTTTCAAGTGCCTGCTTCTCCTTATTGACGACCGACCATTTGCTGAGACAAGATGGCTGAAATTTTGGCTGCGATTCGTTTTATTTTGTCAATTACATCTGAGCTGTCTTCAAAAAGAAAAGAAAAGCTGTGTACAATACCATCGTGGGACTCCATCTTTATTGTCTCAAAAATTCAGTCTATTCATTTTCACCAGGAAACAAAACAAAACAAACAAACAAAAAAACAGACTTCCCTTGCATTGGCCCTATAATTTTAGCCTGAGTTCTAGAAGCTAAAACTACATACTTTTTGTTAACATCCCCATATTTTGCAGAGGTACTGCTAAATGACTACCACAGATTGGTCTGGCATGATGAGGTCATATTTCAGGGCATGAGGGCAGAGAGTAGAAATCCCAACAATCCTTGCCAGCTTCAAGGAGAAAAAAATATCAGAAGGAGGAAAGAAAAATAAATGGAATGAAAAACTGTCCTGTTCATGAACTGTAGCTTTCAGATTTTCTTAGGTATTTGTCATTGACATCGGTGAAATACTCTTGAGCAACACTTACTTTTTAAGCTGACAATATTTAGAATTTTTAAAGATACATAATTTTCCCTACCAACCTTATTTCTACAGTGATCTGACTGGATTTTGAATATAGGGTAATTAATTAAATTTCCCATGTATTCTTCTTCCCCCATAATAATGGACTGGCCAATGTCTTCAGCGCAGAACAGACTTACCTAATGGCATCCTGGGCTGCATCAGGAGAGGGGTGGCCAGCAGGGAGAGGGAGGGGATCGTCCCCCTCTACTCTGCCCTTGTGAGGCCTCACCTGGAGTGCTGTGTCCAGGCCTTGGGCCCCCAGGACAGAGGGGATGTGGAGCTGTTGGAGCGGGTCCAGAGGAGGGCCACCAAAATGATCAGAGGGCTGGAGCACCTCTCCTGTGAGGAAAGGTTGAGGGAGTTGGGACTGTTCAGCTTGGAAAAGAGAAGGCTCCGGGGAGACCTCATTGCAGCCTTCCAATACTTGAAAGGAGCTTACAGGCAGGAGGGGGACCGACTTTTTGCACGGATGGATAATGGTAGGACAAGGGGGAATGGGCTCAAACTGAAAGAGGGGAGGTTTAGGCTGGACATCAGGAAGAAATTCTTCGCTGAGAGAGTGGTGAGGCGCTGGCACAGGCTGCCCAGAGAAGCTGTGGCTGCCCCATCCCTGGCTGTGTTCAAGTCCAGGCTGGATGGGTTCCTGGGCAGTTTGATCTGGTGAGCTAGTGGCTGGCAGCCCTGTCCACGGCAGGGGGGTTGGAACTAGATGATCTCTGAGGTCCCTTCCAACCCAAGCCTTTCTATGATTCTATGATTCCATGAACTGTTGCCTCTCCACAGGAAGAGTGCAGTGGGTCAGACCGAAGGGCAGCTCTGCTCGGTACCCGCCTCTAACAGTATGCATATTTTCTGAGATCTGAATGACTCAATGGGGTGCAGCAAGGTACTCAGAAAACAAGTGCTAAGTACTGCTTTGCCACTACAAAGTCCTCTGTGGTGATGTTGAAGGCATTGCCAAGCTGACAGTCCCTTGCTTGGCTTGCTGTAGTGATGCAGAGCTCACTTTTGGCTTAATCCACAGGGAGCCATGAGGAACGCCGAAGTGCGACTGGAAAAGGTGATCTGGGATGCTGCGAGCTACACTGAGCATGGTAAGAGGAACACTGCAGCTGCTATGGATGTGGTCTGTCCTTTCGGGCTCCAGGGTCACACTCGACATGGTTTTTGTGGTTACATCTTTCCAGTCTCCAGCTTCTACAGCCGTTTGTCTTTCCTTCATCCTTGGACATACATACTTGTCTGCTGCCACAGAATCAAGAGGGGCACTTTATTCACCTACTGCGCTGAAAACAAAGAGTATCCCAAACTCTATGGTATATAAAGTGTTACTGTAGACAGAAAGAGGGTATTTAACTCACATGATATTTAAAGGAGGTCTCAAATTATATTCTTTTCTTCACAAGCTTGCTTTTGTATATAAGAAATTCAGGTCCGTACTGAAAGAATACTACAGTTACAGACTAGTGGAATTATAACTTTGTAATCTGACAGTTGAGCTTTTGAATAAGGAATAATGTCATATATTTTAGATTAAAAAGAAAATAATCCCTCACTCATGAATTAATACTTGGGAACAATGATTTTTTTAAAAAAGATTCAGTCATTCTCCTTTTCCAGCTCTTGGTGCAGCAGCTAGCCATTGGTATCAGCTGGGTATTCTTGTACAGGAATGGCAGAAGTAGAGGCTAGTTCTAATCTGCTGACAAACGTTACATCCAGGGCAGGAAAATGGTCTAAGGAGACAAAAAAAAACCCACCACTACTTCCTTTCAGATCCCTGGAGTTGAGTCAGATGCTGGCAGGAACTGAATGCAGAAATCGACTGTTTCACAGAGTAATGTTAAAAATTACATAAAAGCGGCGGGTAGACATTAACTTCCCCAGATTTAAAAAGAATTTTAAGAAGTTTAAATCTTTAAAAAGAACTTGGATAAGAACTGTGTTGTTAGACTACCTTAGCAAACACATAGTAAGGTCTAGTGTGGGAGCTTAACCTTACAGTTTATCTGCAATGTTTGTTCTCCTACAAGCCCTAGCAGATGGAATATCCCTACAGACAATTTCATAGAGGCAAAGAAGTCCTTTTTTTTTTTTTTTTTTTTAATCTATCTACACAGAGTCTCTGGTTCTAGTTACATCAACAGAAATTTTGTATTTGGTGGGAGAACACTTGGGTGAGCATCTAGACAGAGCGTTTTGCTTTGTGCAGGCCAGGCGTATTTTTTCACATGCAACCACACAACACACACGAAGCTACATTCTATCTCGCTGAGTCTGATACAAGGCATACACTGCACACTGTAAACTTTCAACTGTTGTGGAAAACATGAGCTAGAGTATCCAAACTCATGCCTGGAGCTAAATGAATTTTTCAGAGAGGGAGGGGAAAACCATGCAGCTGTTTATCGTAGGCAGCTCTTCCGATAGCTTCCCCTGTCGATTTCCATTGAAGCATTTCTTGTTTTCCCCAAGACAAAAGAATAGAAATCTGGAATTCCAGCTATACATATTTTCACCTAATAAATAAAGAATTTTCAGAATGAATAATAATAAAGAAATTGAATCCACCACAAGAGTTGAAACATGGTATGCCGGCTCTCTGTGAAACAACTTCTAGGACCACAAAGTGAAAGCGGGCTTCAGTGCTGCTTCCATTTGCCTTTTCTATGCCAACAGCCGCCCTCCCCCATTGGAGTTGACTTGGCCAGTGCTGGAAATCACCATCCCTGGGGGAAGGCCTTCTCCAACTGTTCTCATTTCCTAAGGAAAAAAGGCCGATGTCATCATGTTTCGTGTATGAGTGCCCATTCTGCTGTCTTTGCTTCCTCTTCAAATCGCTTTTGAATCCAGTGCCTGCTTTTCAAACAAATCTGAGAGCGAAGCACAGACTTCAAGATGCAAATCTGTTGCAAGATTAGTGGGAACAGGCAGCCAGGTAGGAAGAAGAGATCTAAAGCGTGCCTCCAGCCATGGGAAAGGATGTAGCAAGAGCCCCACTCTTACCAGACACAAGACGATGCTTCCAGCACAGATACCAAGACCGTCCAGGCCAAGGGAAAAACTTGGATCAGCTCTTGCACCTGACTAGATGTGAGAGAACCAGAGTGGGACACAAATCCATCGGAAACCAAGCTCTGCTGATTCCATTGCTCATGGCTGCACTTGCTCATTTCTCCTGGACTTTCCTACCACACAGAGAGCTAGGGTTCCCGACAGATCTGCTCATGCCATTCACAGCTCGAGATTATCCCCTATATACCAACTACCCCTTCCTCTTAGAACCTCCCGTGTATATTTAGCAAGGACTTTTTTCCACCCTCGGAATAGATCTCCTCAGTGCCCCAAACCACGAAGCAGTTCTTTACACCATTTCCATCTACCTCCAACTTTTCTCGGTATAAGACACCATTTGCTTAAGTGGCCTTCTTTAAAAGCAGCTCTGCTCCCTGACACTGCCTGAGTCAGTCTTTCTGTTCATGGAGCTGGGATGTTCAAGCCCTCAAATAGCATTAATTTCTCTTTTGTGAGACTTTAGCAAAGGAAACCATATTTCTCCAGCAACACAGCCATCGTAAGGCTCAGATTTACGGCACTTTTTAATTGAGGAAAATACCTTTTGGCACATGCTCCTATCCCAGTAAGGGGACTGTGAAGGAGTGAAAGTTACAAAGTTTAGTTCACAGACGTACACAGAACAGCCCCCGGACTCAGCCCTTCAGCTAAGAGTCCTGACCAGTACTGCTCAGCTGCAGGAAGCACGCTTTGCACATCCATTCCCAGTTTCAGTGGCCTTCACTATGACGGCAAGGCATGCGTTCAGGTGGTGATAGCTATCGTTCCACTGCAACCTGCCATGGACCCCAGCGCTGTCCCAGACCTGCCCATGCCTTCTCCCTGCTAGTGCCCACCAAGGTGAGAGCTGTCCCCACATGAACAGACAGTGAGCAGTGAAGATAGCCTCCTGGAGTTCTGTGCCTCAAAGGAGAGCTTAAATGATTTCTCGTTATTTAGTAAGAAATGAGCTCACACTACAAAATTCCCCTCTCTAGAAGTTAGTAGCAGGATCTCTTTCCTCCTTCCAGCCATCTGCTTTCATAAAATCGCTGGAATAATGGAATACTGGAACCTTCATTAGCCATTAAAGTGAAATGGGGGGGGCTCCCTGTTATTAGCGCTGAATATCGGGACAGAGCACATTCATGTAAGCCCTATTTCTTTAGGGAATCTGGCTCAACAAATCACCCCCCTGACTTCTGCACTAAGAAGACCACTATTAACTCGTTGATCTCCTACAGGTGAAGGAGGCTGAAGAAACAAAGCAAGCAATGATGTTAACAGAGGAATAAATGACTCTTTGGCCGTCAGATGGAAGAAAAGCCTCTGAGGAAACTTAATCACCACACCCTGCTAGTTATTAAAAGGCTGTGTGGAGTCATGGCTGGGCAACTGCTTATACAAACTTCCAAAAAGGTTTCTGTAATGAAAAGATTAAACAAAAGGTTTCAGGGCAATGTCTGCTATCTGTAAAAGGATTGGACGGTTACAGAAAACCCAGCCTTGCATTGATATCCATCCCGGTAGACTATTGTCTCTGTGGGGAGCAGATCTGTGGACGCACAGTTTAACTGAAGGATTCCAGTCATGGGGCAGGGGGGAAAGAAAAAAGATTAAAAAAAAACCAAAAGAGAGTACTTTAGGTCTATAAGCTGTGAAAAAAAAAAAAAAAAAAAAAAACAAGGTTAGGAAAGGAGTTCTGTGATGGATCAAGGCTTACACAAATGCATACCTTCTGTGTAGAACAGAGTTGCAGCTGATTCTACCTGAAGAATTTCAGATGTACCACTTGCTGCATGTAAACTTTTAAAAGAAGAATTTTCATATGCATCAGAATGAAAAAAAAAAAAAAAAAGTACGCTGAGATTATTCACAGATTCTAAGCGGGATGTCACATGTGATTCATTGAATCTTTTTTTGTCTTTTTCCAACTAAGCATTTTCACAGGGAAAAAATAATGATGTCATCAAGTTCCCTTCTCTGCTGAGACAGGATGATTGCAAGGTTTTTGTTGATTAGAAAATTTCAGTCAGTGACATTTTAAATACAAGCAGGTTCGCTTGCTGCTACTTTGTGGTGGGTAGTTGGTGAGGGAGACAGAAGTACCTTGTGATCTGCTTGTAGGCCATAGCTAGGCAATGGAGGATCATCCAGCCTTCAAGGATTCCTAAAGGAGCTCCAGAGATAGACACGCCTATGTAGACAAAATAATACAGTATTTTGGGGGTCCTATTCTTGTTTGCAACATGATTTGCCTAGTAAGAAGGAACAAACCCAGATGAGAACAGGACAGATTAAATTTTGCCTCTCTGCTATGCTACAATCTTTTCTTCTGCAGATATTGAACCAAATATTTAAAAAATCTGAGAAAACTCATGCAACATTGCAACTAGATAATAGCTTAGCTGCATTTTTAGTTACTAGGCGCAAAGGACAAAGCTAGTTGTTTCCATCTTCACTACCTAAGCTGCTTGTCATTGCAGTGTTTAAGAAAAAGGACCCAGACCCTGAGTTAGCCGCGCCTAGCTCCTACCGCAGCTCAGATTCGAGCTCAGCTAAGCAGAGAGCAGCGCGTTGCTGCTCAAGGCTGCCACCTCCTGTCTTAAATCCCTGGTCGCTCCGTGGCTGGTTCACCGTGCTGTGTTTCAACAGCTGCGCCTCTCCATTTCTGCGCGCACATTAAACAGTGCCAGGTAGAACTACAGCGCAGACCTCTCAGATGTGCTGCTGCACTTACAGACTGTTGATTAAAGGGAGAAAGATTAAAGAGAAAAAGGTTGCATTTCCCCCCAGTGATTGATACCAGCTTTACACTGAAGTGGCATCAGAAGGGCTGAAATTGAGTAAGTAGAGGATGGTTGAATGCCTTGCACACTTCAGATGTCTGACAGTTCTTTGCTTCTGATCAGTTAGGCTACAGCCTCACAGTCTTTCAGTCACGTCCCAGACTTTCTTCTCATGAGTTTGGCTATTGGAACCTCGGTAAATGCACATTCTTGTGTTATTAGCTAGTGTCAGTCCTTGATATTCTCCTTGTAAGGAAGCATAAAAATTCTCATGCAAAAGTTCTGGCTACACCCGATTTTCACCCGAAATTCACAGAAAATATTGCCTTTGTTTCCTTTCGTTTTCCATCTATTTTGCCTTTCAATACCACCTTTCATTTACTTTTCCTTGCCATCATCCAGTGCCATCGTTTTGCTCAGGTCACACTTTATCACACAGCCATTGCTGCAAATAAATATGGACTAATTAAACATGCATCAAGTACTGCTGCCTCTGGTGTCATGTTCTATGGAACCTTCTTCTTCTTTAACTATTGCAACCCTGCCCGCGGCAGGGGGGTTGGAATTGAACGATCTTTAAGGTCCTTTCCAACCCAAGCCATTCCAGGATTGTGATTCCATGATAATAAGGACTGCTGTTGAAAACCAACAGCGTGCAACTGTATTTTCCTTCTAAACAACAGCGCTGCATCACCATGTTTTAATGGGACCAAACCTATATCCATGTAAAAGTATTCTATTTAAACTGGATTTTAAAATGCAGAAAAAATGGTTAAAAGAAAGCAGTTGAGCAATTTGCCCAAAGTACTCCACAGCAATGAGGAATGAACTGATTTGAAATCTCATTTTCTGAAAATGTGCGGTGTAAATATGCTTCAGCAAGCAGAATTCTACCATCACAAAATTATGTCAAGACACGATTCTGCTTTTGCTGTGGATAACTTTGATAACCACATTTATTTTTGATAAAGTCAGTATTCAAGCCCACAGTGTTCAGAAATCAGCCTTGTGGTTAATGCACCGGACTGGGCATCAGAGAATTTAGATTCTGGGCTTGGCTCTGTCTCAGACTTCCCCTCTGCGACAATCACTCACAATTACATTTTCAGAGGTGGCATTTAATTTTGGATAAGCCAGCTTTGGCTGCCAGACTTCAATACCCAGAACCCAGCTCTCAGCTGGCAGTTTCATTGACTTCAGCTGGTACTAAAGAACTCAAAATCTTTGCAAATCAGATTCCCCAAAGTCTGAATGGCCATTGGCTGTTATTTGGATGCTCTGCCAAGTGTCCACACAACATTACCAGTGACACAGTGGAGAATTCAAGTTTATTGATGCTTTGCATCTGCTGCACATGCCGAAACAACTACAAATCATTTAGGGCAACAGAGAGCAGAGCCCAGAGCACGCAGAGGCTTGCTGTGGGTGAGGTGTTCAACACCCAGGACACTGCGTCTGCACGTTTCAGTACTTCAGTTTAGGTCATCAGAAATTGAAGTGCTTCTAATAAGAAGACATAGCTGAAAAGACAGACTTTCCCTGCTGTAAAACTCTCAGTGGCCCCTAACTTGCAGTGAAACCAAAGGAAGTATATGTCCTACAGGGAGCTGGGCTGGTGTGACAGTGAATCGACAAAAATAAACATTCGTACTCTGTAACCCTGCGATGCTAGCGAGGACAAACACCTGATCCGCCTTGTGAAGATATGTTACCGAAAATCCCCAGCAAAATCCTGTGCTCAAGGTACTTCAATTCCACATTCAAACACCCCACTCAGCCGTCCCAGTGCAACCTACAGGGGATCACACGACCCAGGGGAGGACCTATGGCAATGAGGCTACTGTTTCCAGCCTGCATGACTCAGCCTGGGTGGTGCTGACAGGGAGGAGAACCCGGCCCCTTTTCCCCACAGAAGTCAAGACACAAGCCTGGCACACGAGTTGTCTTTTCTGAGCATGAAAATCATCCTGCACAGGCTACCGGTATCGCTGCTTCTGGCACCTGAGTGAGTTTGGTTTTGATACCCAAAGACATTAAAGATATTAAAGATTTGGTAAAGGTTGCAATCCTGTAATGCTACAATGCTGGGGGTGCGTGCTGAGAGCTACCTGCCCCTTAAACCACGAGCTATGTAGGAGCATTCTGTCTTCCTGAATATTTTACCTTACTGTTGAAACCCACTGTTTCATAAATCTAACAAATAATGCTCAGTGTTTAGTCAATTCTAAGGGATGCTTTCTTTGAATCTAATTTTTACCAGCCTCAGCAGCACAGGAACTGGTGTCAGCTTTGCCAGCCTGCGCAGAGTTGGCACGGCAACTCCTATACACCTACACTGAGGTGGCTGAGTAAGAAGCGAAACTGGAAAGGCACCAGTTCCTGTGCTCTTATACTCTCCAGGCTGCCACTTCATTTAATTAAGAACTTTTCTCAGGCTGATGAGACACAGAAGAGATATCTTCTGTTCCTCCTAGACTCTCCTTTCCCTGCTACATACCGAGCAGAGCTCTGGGTACCTCAACAGCTCATTTTCCCTTTCTGTTCTGAGCATTTCCTGCCTCTGTTTGTACAGTTCCTCTACGGCTGCACATCAGGATAAACACAGCTCACTTAACTGGCAAGATCATAAAAATCTATTCAACTCTGTACAAGACAGATGCAGTACTTTGTCTCAAAAGCTTCAGCACTCCACTTAGTCATCATACTTTTATCATCCTCTACCATGAAGCCCTGCCCTCTTGCAGAAGTCACAGCAAGTCACTGCACCATCTCCTGCTAGGAGATGTGGGTAGTTCTCTCCCCGGCTTTACAAGCAGCAGCTGGTGGACACTAGCTTTTTGGAAGAGAAATTTTCCATTTACACAACATTGTGCAAAGGTTACTTTACAACTTAGTGCAAGAAAACAAAGGTGTGAAGCATATACACGAAGTTACTCTGACAATAGGAAAAAAATACATAGATTTCTTCTTTTTGCTTATTTCTTTACAGTCTTCTAAGCAAGCTGCACTAACTAGAACATACACAGAATGGAACATGTGCAATCTATGCACAAGGAAGGCCATTCAAGTGTATACGGTACCCTACATTTTCACTGATTTTTAAGCTTTCCCTTTCAAGGCTTCTTTGCATCATATGACTTACACACAAAAGAAACACCAGCCCCTGTGCATTCTGGATGTAGTTAAATTAAATCTCTGCCACCATGGCTTATGTGTAAACACATTGTGCCATTAGCATGGTTCAAGCACTTCACAAACACTGACACTCAGCGGAATTTCTGGGATGTGGTGCTGTTCCTTGATGCCCCTCATGCAGACAACAGATCTTCTTCCCCACCTGTGCATCGACAGACGCACTGGTTTGCAGGAGTCATCCTCCCTTACCTTGCTTGCAGCACATGACACTGACAAGTGCAGACCGTGACACAATGTCTCTCCCTGCTACTAACAAGGCTGCTACAATGCTCTGCAACTTTCTACCTCACAGACACTGTTTTTTTCTCTTGAACATGAAGTAACACCTCAGTTCATCTAAATTAGTAACGTAAGTTTTAGAATAGATTTCCGTTCAAGCCACACTGTATTTCCTCTCCTGCACTGCACGTGACCTTTAACAAAACGACGACATCTTTTAAGGCTATTCAAAAACTGGCAGCGGGAGTTGATAGCAAGAACAGCGATGGAGTTAATGGCCACACTGTGCAGTACAGAAGTTCCTCCTTAAGAGGCCTTGCATCCCTTCCGTGTGTCACCTCATATGCTGTGCTACAAACAGCAAACCAACCATTTGTTTTGCAGTGGTCGGCAGACTTCAAGATCACTATTTCTTGAGTGACTTTAGTTACACTGTAATTTTTGACAGCAGTTATCCAACTAACCCACTGGTTTTCCTTAATTAATAGTCCAAATCCCCGCTAGAAAAAGGCTCATGTAATAAAAGTTTTGGAGGATGTATATTAATGTAATAAAATTAATCTTATTAATGTATTTATTAAGATCTAGTGACCATTTAATCTCATAAAAGTTAGCAAAGGCAATGGTTTGCCTTTTTTTTTTTTTTTTTCTTTAGCTCTCCAAAATCAAACCCTACTTGCCCTCAGAGCAGGG
The DNA here is from genome assembly GCA_013399715.1 of Alectura lathami. Taxonomy (NCBI): domain Eukaryota; kingdom Metazoa; phylum Chordata; class Aves; order Galliformes; family Megapodiidae; genus Alectura; species Alectura lathami. The sequence continues at coordinate 32,584 of VXAV01003174.1, forward strand.
AACACTTCACCACCACTCTACCCAAGGAAGCACAGCGGATGCATTCTGTCTGACAGAACAACAGGTGGTAAGAACTCAGACTGAAACATTTCTCATTCAGAGCTCAGACGCTTTGCTCACAAGCCCTGGTGTGATACGGCACGGTACACGTTTAGCTAGTTGAAACACAAGATGTGGGCAGGTTAAATGATGTGCCCAGAATTACACAGCAGGGCTAACAGCAGAGCAGTAAGCAGAGGCCTCTTCCCATGTCTGAGCGCTCTGTGCTGGGTTCAGCAAGCTGAGTGACCTCAGACATACGGGTTAACTAATTTTTTTCTGGATAAAGAACAGGCTTTTAAGGCAATTGCTTTATATATCCTACTTCAACAAACAATATAAGCCCCTCACTTTTTTTTAATATTAGAGCATTACCCACTGAAAAATTGAAAATATTAAAGCTAAACTTATCTATATTAGAGTGCAATTCATACCCAGGTACAGCTGCTAACGCTCCAGAATGACCAGCAGTCCTTCCATTATACCTGCACTGGGCTGGATTAGTCCACGTTTGCTTGGATAGCCTCTTCGTCTTAGGAAGTAGTGCCTTGCGTTGTCATCATTCTCAACTTCTGAGCGTGATTGAAGTGAAATGTTATGGCACATATTCTGCTACAAGCACAAAAAAAAATCACAGCTATTATTCACGTGCAACTCAAACATGTAACTACACAGAAAAAAGTGTGCTTGTATCGCCTCTGCTACGCCTAATTGCAACATGCTGTCATTCAGAGCAGATCGACCAAGAGAATTAAAAATTAGGGGCAGAGAACCACAGAATATCCCCAGTTGGAAGGGACAGGCATGGACCCTCGAGTCCAGCCCCCGGCCCCACCCAGCACCACCCAACCCCAAACCCTGTGTCTGGGAGCGGTGTCCAAACGCTCCCTGAGCTCTGGCAGCTCGGGGCCGTGCCCACTGCCCTGGGGAGCCTGTGCCATGCCCACCACCCCCTGGGGCAGAGCCTTGTCCTAACCCCCAGCCTGACCCTCCCCTGACAGCTCCGTGCCGTGCCCTCGGGCCCTGTCCCTCGTGTGACACACACCTACGGCTTCCTCACAGAGCAGGCACGCTCCTGTTGCCTTGAACCTGCTGGCAGCCGGTGAAATTCTGGGGAACACGGGGCCGGTAGGCCACCAGAGACCAAGCAGTGGACCACGTTTATTCTTTATTCGTAGCCGACCGGCCCCTCACACCCGCGAACCGCAACCCCTCGGCACCGCCCTGCGAGGCCACCCCGGGCCCGGCCGAGCAGGCCTCCCCGCCGCCATGGCAACGGCGGAGGGCGGGGCGAAGGGGCGTCGCC
>VXAV01003174.1:34576-48066 GCA_013399715.1 Alectura lathami
AAAATCTGAAAACAACAATAAAACTATATACGTATATATTTTGTTTTTAACAAGCGGTTAGAATGGAGAAAAAAAAATATTGGAAGCCAAGGGCAGGATGGCTGAGACAAAGGCTGGCGTTGTTGTGGGCTCGGCCTCCTGGACCGCGGAGTTTGTGGCCAGCATCCGAAGCGATTGGGGTGCCTCCGAACGAGCATCGGCCTGACAGCGCCGGGGTCTGACAGCGATGCCTCCTCGTGTTTCCCCCTTCTGGGGGAAGTTATCTTGGGTAGGGCTGAGGCTCAGAGCCTCTGGGCGCTCTCTCCTCTACAATTTAGGAAGAGGAAGATATTTGTTGCTTGTTTGGAAATGAGCATGAGAACTATTGAGCTGTTGTGTTGGTTTTTCCTTTTTCCTTTTTATTTTTTATTTTTTTATTTTTATTTTTTTTAGATTTTTTTCAAAGTCTTTAATACTCTTCTTGTCAGGCTTCATCCTGAGAGGCTCGTATCCATAGGAAATACTAGGACTTCATCCTGCAGCATTGCTCTTCTCACAGCAGCAAAGCAGCAAGCTGTGAACGTTCCGGCAGTAGCTGGTGACACCAGTGCTGCGCTGCAGCCAGGCTCAGGACGGTGTCAGCCATGGGGCAGAAGTCGTTATTTCTGTGCAGCTTCCCAAGCTGCGTTTGGAGCACAGGTTTTGCACAGTGCAACAGATTGGCAGGTTGTGTGGTTTTAATTCAAGAGGCAGCTTGGGATGCTGCATGTTTTCCTCCCTGAGCTGTACCAGATGGGTGTAAGTAACAGGGTGAGGTGCCTTCATGCTGCTGTTATGGTGGAGAGGAGGGGCCAGTGTCACTCCAGCCTCCCTTTTTTCGGGTTGTTTTGTCTCCAAGCAGAACAGTGCCGTGCGTGGATGTACCCTGCTGCAGAGTTAACTGTGCAAGAACAGAGTATCAGGATGCAGTTGTTAAATCAGTCAACTGGATATATTTAGGTTAAACTGGGGTAGTTAAACTGGAATAAAATTTTGTTCCTCAGATCAGTAAGTCTTAGAAACCTCAGCTGCTTATTGAGAATGGAGGTTAGTCCTACGTTGTCAGAAGGGTATTTGTAGGGTAGCTATTTCCATGTGTGACAAAGAAGAGCTGCTTTCTGTCAGGATTTCTGATGCCATACTTAAAGCCGTAAGTAAAATCAAATCTCTTGTCAGGTGCCAGAAATACTACATAGAGACTGGAAAACTCAGGTGCGATTTTAACCTTAGAACTGTCTTTGAGATTTCCTGTTCTCATACTGAAATACGACTTCAAAGGAAGCTCGCAGCTTTGAGGAAGAGGCAGCCAGAAGGAAGTTCTTGCAACACGGAGTGTAGGAGAGAGGCAGGCAGCAGCATCTCAAGAACTAAAGCACTAGAGCTGGATGTTCTTTTTGTCACAGGGCAAACAGTAAGTGACCTAGCGGCCTGTAAAATTTGAGAACTGCATCAGCTGAAAGGATCAAGCGCAGACACCTGATAAGAACATTAATATTCATTGTACGACTTGTCACGTGGTGTGTCTGTGAGCTTCCTCATTCTTTGGTTTGAAAGCACGCTTATAGGTTCGAGCTGCTGCTGTTGGATGACTCAGTAGGAAGTGAGAGAGTCAGTGCAAACCACAGTGCAATGGAGAAGAAACTATATATGGTAAAATGTCTTACATATGTGGTCTTGCAGACAGGCGAAGTAGGTAGCTACTCCTAAAACATTTTAAGTGTGTAGCAAACACTCGTGAGGGATGATGCTGAACTTCTGGCTTCCTTGCAAAGGTGTGCAAACCCGTTGGGTGTTGGTGTTGCTGTTGGAGCCATTGTGTAGGCCGAGCACTGTGCTGAAATTGTTTGGCACTTGTTCCAAGGGCTGTGCAAACAACGGGCGGCACAGGAATAAGTTACGTGCTGTGCTTGAGTTTTAGTAGAGGGCTTCAGACTGAGAGCGCAGAGGACAGCGAGTGTTTAACGTCCAAACCAGTTCACAGCGTTTAATCAAATAGTTTGGGGGATCTTTGTAAGGGAGGGATGAGTGCCTTATATTTCTTCTTCAAACACATCCCAGGCAGTTCAGGATCTATCAGGTGGACGCATTTTTCTTTCCAGGGTGCGTTTCCCTGTTGTCAGTTACCTCCTGGCAGCTTTGCCGTGTCTCGTTCTCCAGCCGTGTAACCCAGCATTACACCATCTCTGGCCTGCCTGGCTGAACGCTTGCTGTGGTGGGGAGAGCACTCTCCTTGCTGGGGAGCTGACCTACAAGGCTGCCCCTACTGCTCGCTAATTAATCAAGGAGCCTGGGGAACCAGCGTGAATTTGAAGGGGATGAAGAGACAGCTAGTGTTTTGCCCCTTCTGTTTGGTGAACTCTATGCAGAGCTTACCAGGCTTTGTAAAAACGTCATTTTTAAGATTCTTGGTTCCAGCCTGAGAGAGAGAGGGAGGAGACAGTGAATGCCTGAACTTAATCTTACCTTACTTCGCACAGACTGACTCTGGTTTTGAGATTTAATTGCCAGCACCCTGCTGTTGTGCAACACCCCAGGAAGGTGTGTCAAGGCCTAAGGGCTTAGCATAGGAAGGGGCTGGAAGTTACAGTGACAGCTCAGGGAGGAAGAACCTAGAACGGTGCTTTTGTAGGTAAGCATTTCCCAGCTCAGCTTACTTGTCTGTGATTGCAAGAGGTACTTCTAGGGTTAACCAGCGTTGTGCGGTAGTTGTTTGGGTTGTGCATGTACCAGCCTCTGGCCAGCAGGAGCTGCATGGGGGTCCTGAATAGCCAGGTAACGTCTGTGCAGCTCCTAGGTGCTTTTGGCCTTAATTTTAAGCAGAAGAGTTGCTAAGTCCTTGCATTTACAGAGAACGTGGACTGAAGGAGAGTGAGTGAAGTGAATTTTACTCACAGTAATTCTGCAGGGGATTCAAGGCAGCTCTGCCTTTGGAGAGAGCAAGTGTTGGGCCTGGGAGAGAAACAAGGGGAACAAAAGGCAAAGAATTCCTTCTCCACCTCTGTTAGCCCACGTTGAACTAAAATGTTTGTCTCTTTCTGTAACTGGCTTGAGAAAGGTCTTTCTGAAACAGGTGCCCTTTGTCCTTCAGGAAGACGAATAATTTAGAGGAACAGAAAGTGACTTTTCACGTTGCAGTTACGTACAATGTCAGAATTCCCTGTGCTGCAATTAGCTGTACTCTTTGCAGTCATAATTGCTTCAGTGGCAGCCTTCAGCCCACACTTCAAAAAGCTGTGGATGTTTTGGAAGTCCTGGCAGGGGGCTTTAACACAGCCTGAGGTGGATAGCTGAGCTTTGGGACGGGGACCCCATCGTACAAGCGAGCTTCCTCTTGTGGCTGCGTGTGGTTTTGCTCGGTTAATCCTTAATGTTCCCACAGCACGTATGCTGTCTCTTCGGACCTGGCGTAAGACTTCCCTTTGTACGTGTTTGAGGAAGAAATGTTCTTTCAGGGTATCCTGTTTGATATCAGCTCCCATCGGCTGAGACTTTTGTGTCCTTTAAGCTTCAGGAGTGCTTACTGCAAGCTCCTATTTTTTTTTTCCTTAAAATACGTCCTGAAAAACTAAAAACTATCGAGAAATCTGTCTGCACTGTACACGGGATCTCTGCTGGTTCACGGACAAACCCTTTCCTACAGCAGGTCACATCCGAGCTCACAAGGCCTCATGTTTTCTGACGTGTGGTTTGTTATGCTTTGTGCTGATGGGAAAGGCGAACTGATTTGGTCTCACTGGGTCCTTCGCAGGTGATCTGTTACAAAATGGGAAGTTCCAGTTTGCTGCAGGACTTGCCACAGAGTGGCAGGAACTCCAGATTCGAACGCTAGACTCTTCTGTAGCTCTCAGTGTGCTTAGTCGTTTCAGCACTGTTTCTCCAAAATCTGACAACCTGTTGCAGAAAACCTTCTGGAAGGTGCTTCAGTGTGGTGTTACAGGTGTGCGCGTCAGGAACGTGTAACGGTGACGTGAAAGCATAAATCCTGTGGGGGCCGTGCTCTTAAACCTGACGCTTACATTTCAAAAACAGGTTTTTACTAGTAAATGAAGATAATGCATGCTCTAATGAAATTATTTATTTCTTTTCAGTTTGTGAAATGTGGCTATGCAGGCTCCAATTTTCCGGAGCACATTTTTCCAGCTTTGGTTGGAAGACCTATAATAAGATCAACTGCTAAAGTGGGAAACATTGAAATCAAGGTAATTCTTTTTATTATTCTTTTCTAGCAGAGAAATAATATTTAGGGCACCCTTTGACTTCCGTTATGTTTGGAAATGCTTGTTTCTACACTCTCCTTTCTGCTGTTCCAGTGTCTCCTGGTTGATTTCCATGCAGGGTTTTAGCCTATCACATACTGTGAAGCAGTCAGGAGGGAATCCTCGAGCTCTGGAGGCCTACAGCTGAGGAGGGAGCAGACAGGGCTCACGTAGTTCTGGGCAAAAAGGGGCTTCAGATGCTGGCGTGTAAATGCTGTCAAGGTTAGAAGGCAGAAATCAGACAGGAGTGGCTGATTCTTGTCACCAAGCCGTGCTGTAAGATTGTGAGACAGTGCTGAAGAACTGCTGAATCTTCCAGGTCTTTCTGTACTCTTTGCCTTCTGCTCACAGCTGATCATCTGTGACGTTGTATGAGATGTTCAGGCTTGGTTGTGTTTGCATTTCATTGCTTCTGTTGGTTTTGTTTTCTTGTTGTTGATGTCATACTGGAGCACCAGTTAGAGACTGGGAGACTCCATCCAGACTACTTCTGGGGATACTCTGTGCTTGGAGTAGCAGGGGGACCTCTGATCCCAAATCGTCTGGGCTCTGGGGGCCCATTTCTCACTTTCTCGTGTAGTCACAGAGCAAATTGTTAGTGGCTGTCTCTGGAGTGCAGGCTTCAGTAAATGGCGTGGCGCTGCTGTGGTCACACCCTGTTTTCTTGCTTCTGGCCACACATTCTCACCTTGTGCTGGCCGTGGTGTGCTGCAGTGACGTGGTGAGCCCCTTTACAGAGCTGACCCAGCTGAGAAAGAGTAATTCTTTGTCAGGTGAAGTTTCGACTGCTTCTGAAGATAGTTAAGATAGTTAACATAGCGGAAGGAGGAACTTGAGGGAGAAGCAGAAGCATATGCAGAGCTGCAGAACCCCTCACTTCAGCCAGCGAAGATCAAGTAGAACCACCCATCTCCAGGCTTTCAATTTTGCTTTCCCTGTTGCCCCTAAGTAGCAGCGTAGTAAAAGGGAAGATAAACGCATCTGTGCAGCTTTGTTCCTTGTTACACGACTCCTGGGGGCTGCAGGGAGGATCTGACTTCTGCGGCTGCCTGTAACAAGTCAGCAGTATCAGCAGGAGGCAGTGCTGGCAAGGTAAGAGAGTGAGAGCTGTCACACCTTCCCAAACCATGTTTTTTATTTTTTTTATATAACAACACCTCTTACCTTGTGTCAGCCAGGACAGTGTGCTTCAAAGGATGAAGACCTTTCCCCTTCACAACAAGTATGAGGGTTTTTTTTAAGCAGAGTGAAAACACCTTCCTTTCTCTAGCAAGACACGGGCAGAGGTGCTTCTTCAGATATCTGCTTGAACTTGGTGTGAAAATTTCTTCCTGGTAAAGTTTTATGAAAGCTATAAAGTGATTAATACGTCTCAAGTCCAAGAAAATTTCTCTGGCATGGAATCTTATTGGTGAAGTCATGTTTTCCTTCCGGCCGATCTGACGCAGCCTGTCCTGCCAGTTCTGGTGTCCTGGTTGTCTGGTAACTGTTTGGTATCGTTGCAGATGGCAGTGATTACAAGGCAGGGGGGGGAGGAATTGTTACAAGATAGATGTGAAAGAACCAATAGACTGTAATTCTGCATTTATTGCCTCCATTTTGTCATTTGTGAGATTTTTTCCTTTGTGAGATACTTGCAGATTTCTTTTTTTTTTTTAAAGTATTTTAGCAGGTGAGTTTTATTTCAGTTTTTTTTTTTTTTTTTTTTNTTTTTTGCTGCCATATCAGGTTTATCTTCATTAGTTCCCTTTGTTGGCTTATTGTGTGGCCGTAAAAGCAGCTAAGCACAATGGAGCAGGTAGCCATGAGCCAGGTTAGGAGGAGAGTGTGGTCACAGCCTCCTGCTGCATCTGCTGCTGTCTCTGAAATGGCTGTGGGACTGCAACCTCAGTAGTAGGGACGTATCCTTTTCTCCTACCTGCAGTCCCCAGTTCAGGATGTAAACACAAAATTCAATTATTACTGGGATTGTTTTGCTTAAAATCGCAGCCTCAAAAGTCAGAAGCTACTTACTACTTCATGATTGCTTATTTCAGTTCTGAAAGTAAATGCAGTAATTGAAGTAAATGTTATCTCTTGATTTTTTTCCTTGATATTGGTTCCATGATATCTGCACAGATTAGTCTGCTTATAGATGAATGCTTTTATGTGACTGTTTTGAATTCTGGAGGGTCTAAGCCAGAATATGTAAAACAATCTAAATGTAGCGTTTGCCAGTGCTGGTTACAGTCAAATGCCTCCTGCAGTCTCATCTAGTTCAGATGAGCACTTTGCCCAGGGTAAAATTCCAGTGTTACAGAATATTTACGTGCAGAATCCCATTTATGAGAAAGATGCAGATTTTGCGTGCAACAGCAGATGCATAAACACGACGTGCCAGTGACCTGCAGCGACAGCTTGAAGTAAAGAGACATTTAAAGCTGGAATCCTGAGAGTGTTAGCTTGGCCCTAACTACACTAACTCTGATAATTTCCAGCTGAACATGCATCTCTCCTCAGCTTGTTTCTACTGTGCACTTAAAATAATTGCAGAAATTCGTTTTCTGACGTTCTTGCTTCTACCTTCTTTCTTCACCTTTCTTGACCCGTTGAAGTAGAATAACAAAAAGATGGTAAGTGAGGTGCCCCGTGCTGTTTGTGCAGCGTTTTTGCTTGGTGGGACCTATAGGTCTCCTGCTAGTTTTTGGATGCTGCCCGTTTTGTCTTGCCCTGCGTTTTACATCTGAACACATACTTTGGATGTTGTTCGTTGCTTTGGATTACTAGCAACTAATTCACAAGAGCACTGAGTGCGTTGCTTCTAAACCTTACATAACCCGTGGTTCTGCAAGGTGCGAGAACAACACTTCAAGATCAACGTGAGCTTGATGTCTCTAACAGCAGAAACGGCTTTATTTAACACTACAAACCAAGGGCTCGAAAGATATTTCGAGTTCTGGTTAGGCAGATGTTACTGAGTGCCAGAGTGCTCCGCAAGGTACGCTCCAGATAACTGAGGTGCGATCTGCTGTGCGAGTGAAAACAGGTAAAATGCCGTGTCAGGGAGAAGGGATGGGAGAGGAATGGTTTGTTTTAAATTATTTCCAGTGAACTTCCTTTTTTTATGGCTGCCAATGGCTGTTTAGGTTGCTTCTAAAAAAGGCATGATAAATGTGACACCGGACTTTCCAGTGTGTGCCTCCTTTTTCCCCCTCACATTGAGTAGCAGACTGAATAACCTTTGCTTGAGAGTTTTCTGTGCCACTGTAACTGCAACCGTGGCGGCATGCTTTGGTGTGAAGTGGGTGATTTCTTTTGCAGTGAAATGAATGCAGTGCTAGAATGGAAGCAGGGATCTGGAAATGTGTTCTTGGGGGCTAAATGTGAGCGCGTCAGTTAAGGCTCTTTCAGGAAAGTGTGAGGTACAATGGGGAACAAAGGTGATGTTGTACTGTGCCTGCTTCCTCTGGGAAATACGTGGGAAAGGAGAAGACACAATGCTACTAATTTGAATGTGCCACGTCTGCATAACTAACCTGAATGAACAGATTGCTTAATTAATGGAAGTGACTGGACAAACCCTGCATTAGCTGGTTGCTTTTGTAAGAATGCATTACTGCGGGTTTTGGCTTGGGACTTCAGGCATGGAGCAGAGCAGGGTATATTTTGTATTTAGATGTCTCTCTTCCTCACCCTGCTGGCATAGGCAATGTGTAAACCATTGTTTCTTCTAATGCATAGTGTAGAACTTCTAATCTCCTATTTGCTGCTGTGCTGTATGCTTCTCTACCACTCGTTGTTCCTTGTTCTGGTACCGTGCACAGAAAGCTGCAGCATGCATGGAATATATTTGCAATCCCACCTCCTATAAAGGTGCTATTTGGGATCGCAGCCTTTTGAAATGAGCATTTGGTAACAAAATTTTGGAGGTGTCAGTGGAGAAACACCTACCCTTACAGAAGCCTTTGTAGTATCTAGCTTTAGCAGGGTTTATTTGTGTGTTTAAGGTTAATTGGAGAGTGGAGTTAAAGGTTTGGGGTGGGTAACAGCCCAACTGAACTGCTGCCTGAAACATGCTCTACTTCTAAGTACCTGAGAGTGATTCTGAAAGGTGGGCACTGTTTAACAACGTGATGGGTAGAGGCTGGAGTAGCTTGCTGCCATCGAGGATTTTGCTGTTCAGAAAGTTTTGCAAGCACTGACATACTTCTATCTTGAAATTTTGCAGGATCTCATGGTTGGAGATGAAGCAAGTGAATTGCGTTCAATGCTGGAAGTTAATTACCCAATGGAGAATGGCATAGTTCGGAACTGGGATGATATGAAGCACCTCTGGGATTACACATTTGGACCAGAAAAACTTAATATTGACACAAAAAATTGTAAAATTCTACTTACAGAGCCTCCCATGAACCCAACTAAAAACAGAGAGAAGATCGTGGAGGTACGTACGTCTGGTAGAAACTAGTATGTGCTGTTGTGAAAGTAGAAGACTTCAGCTTTCCTGGAAAGCCCAGTAGGCAAGGCAGTTGTGTTTTCTAAGCAAAATGCATCCTCAGCTGTCGTCATAATGCTACTGTGGCGCAGTTCAAACAGTCCTACTTCATCCAAAAGTTATAAGCAGGCTTCTTGTCTCAAGCAATGTCACCCCCAAAACGCAGAGTTAGAAAGGCATGTTTATCTTCAAGTATCTTGGGATGTTTGTCCAGTACCTAGTGATCAAAACATTAGTTGCTCTAAATGACTTCTGTCAGCCAGTCATGTTTCAGAGGAGGCCAAGGCTTGAGCAAGATGATGCTTACCAGATGGAGCAGCATTGTTGGAAGCAGCGGAGACAAAGGTGTGATGACAACCCGTTCACTAGTCTTTGATTAGCTCCAGAGCCTTCTGAGAAGGAAAGCTGGGGTCTTGGGTCCTGCACCTCACAGTGCTGCCCTGGGTGACCCGAGCTCCCTCTGCATCCCGCGTTGATGAGGGTTGTCAGAGGCGTGCTGTGTAGCTCTGGTACCATGAGGCGCAGGCTCACATCTGAAGAACAGTAGTTGCTGAGGAGAGCAAAAAAATCTGACTTAAGTTTTGCTATTTTCTCAAGCATCATATGTAAGCGTTCAGCATAGTTGATAGGGCAAGAAAAATGTATTCTAAAAGTCTGAAACATTGCCTGCTTATCAGAACTTCGAGTATGAAAGGGGCAGGGCAGGGGGGTTGGAACTAGATGATCTTTGAGGTCCCTTCCAACCCAAGCCATTCGATGATTCTGTGATTGTGTGAACTTTTTCCTCAGTTCAGTTGGTTAGTGTAGTAAGAGTTTACTTTAGCACTACTTGCTGGCCTTGCCTTTAAGATCCGTTTGTTGCCACAACTACAGCAATGCTTTCTGTAACGTGGCTGTGGATATTTTTGCAGTAATCTTTTCTTTCAGTGGCTTGCTAGATAAACCAGAGTTTATATTCAAACTGCATAATTCTTGAATTGAAGATTTCCTAGCGTTTATGGACACCAGGGACCGGTTACCAAAGTCCTGTTAGACCAACATCAGCAGTACAGTCCGCTGTACGTCGGTCAGCTGCGCTGTGGTGGACGCAGCAGACTGCTCTGGGTTGCCTCTGCCTAGCAGGAGTGGCTGGATTTCCTGTTGAGGCTGCTTTGCTTTTCAGCTGCCTACAATGGTGTACTTGTTCCTGTTTTCCTGCTGAATGCAGCAGGCTGGGTTAGAGTTATTCTGGTACTGAGTAATTTTATACCATAAATTGAGAAGCCCTCTGTAGCTTCTGAAGTCTGAGGAAACATTTGTATTGCCCCATTTGCTTTTTAAACCACTGCAGAGATTGTAGACACTTGATCATGATCCAGAGGACTAAGGAGAACTAGAAGCCATTTTCAGAAATTTAAACTGGAGTTAAGCAGGAGCTCATTGTTTCTATTATGGTTTTTAATGCATCACAGTGTTATGAGGGCTAGGAATGCTCAGTTATTAACTGCAACATCTTTACACTTGTCTCTTCCATTTTTGACACGCTCCCCTTTCTCAGGGGGGCTAGCCCAGCATGAAGCAGAGAACTGAACTGCTGTCTGCCTAAAGCCTGTAGTTAATGTCTCTGTATGTTGTGGTGCATTGCAGCGGTAGTTGGGAAGAAAAGCTTAGTCACCTGGACCGTAGCAGGGTGGTAGGTAACTACATACGCTGCACCTCGTTCTGCTTCCGTTGATTCTTTCCTCATGGCACCCCTCCATCAAACTCGGCTACATGGTCACGGCAGTAGTGCTGACGTTACGTGCATCTTGTAAAATGGGTCTTCTGAAAGCGCTGTTCTCTGGTAGTATGCACGAGGCACAGACTGCTCTTCGACTTAACTGGCTGTTTGCTGTTTGTCTCTAGTCGCCTGCTGCATTCTCATTCTGAAATGGCCTTGGGAGCAGCTAGACTTCCACGGCATACCGTGTAGCTGTAGGCATGCTCCAGCACAGTCACTCCTCCTAATTCCAGTCTAGTGTTCTTTATCTCTTTTTCCCAATTTTTAGTTCTTCCATGCTTGACCCAACCAGAACATCACTAGCTAATCCAAAAGCTGCTGCCGCTAGAAGAAAAATCTTTTTGGGAGAATATTCTGCTCAGCTTTCATGTTTTAACATGCATGTCCTGTGACAAGGCATTTATCTAGTCAAAGAGAACACACCTAGATGCCTTGAAAGAAAGAACAGCGAACCCTGAAGCCTTGCATATAGGCAGTGGCTTCCCAGAATACAGCGTAACATGTGAAGGCAGTAGCTAGTGCCACTGGAATATTGAGTCTGCTGTATGGTGATAACTCAGATTTTTCTGAAGTTAGTTTTTAATCTTGTGAGCACTCAAGTTGTTTGAGAGAGTGATCCACGGGCGTAGCTCTGCTTTCAGACAACAGCTCCTCAAACGTTGCTGCTCTGCCAGCCGTTCCTGTTCCGGTGGACACTTCTGCTTCTCCTTTCTGAAGGCCCTGCATTCGTGCTGAATTGGGGCAGCTACAGAAGCTATAACCCACAACATCCTGCTCGCTCTTAGCCCAAGCAACTGGGTACATCTGTGCTAAGTTTCCCTTTGTGACACCCCGTTCATGTAGGGGGTTGTAAAGACCCAAAGCTCAGTGTTCTCGTGGCAAGCTGCTCTGCAGCTCACCCCCTGTTCCCCTGACTGCTGTTATCCTGAGTGCTCACAGCAAATGCGCTCAGAAAGGAGGCATCTGGCTTCCCTGGGGTCTTGCTGTGTGCTCGACATAGCTATGAAATAATCAACTTGACTTTGCAAGGATCAGGATTTTGATAAGGGATGGCCATTTAAAATCACGCTACTCTAACAGAGGAGCTGCTTTAAATAGTTCAGAATTCTAAAATTGTCAGGCATCAGCTCTTTTCTTTAAAGATATTTAGGTATCTTTTAGTTGAACTGTGGGAGTGCTTAAGATTTAATCGGTTTCCAATCCTATAAGTTGCAGAAGTGCTCAGGAGGCTGTGGAAGAGCAAAACCAAAACTGTGTGTGCTGGAAAGATCAGAGTTCGTCGTTTTTTGCTGGTAAAGAATTTTGAGGCGGAAACTGCTGTGCAGTATTTGTTTACTTGGCCTTCTTTGTATTTATAAAGAGGACAAGATCCTGTAAACCGTACATCCTTTAATTTTAAACCATTTCTTCACTGAAACTAGCTCAGTGCTTAGAGCCTAGCCTACAAGACAGGCAATAGTTCTGCAGACCTGCGTTGCTCCGTAAGTAGTAACCGAGTAGTTCTAGCTCTGCTTCCCCAGCTGTAGCGGGATTTGCACTATAGCCGATTGTAGAAGGTTGTCATCACTTGTGCTTCAAGGAGGGAGGAAGGCCCAGATGCAGAGCACAATCTGTGACAGTGCACTGATTCTAGAGTAAAACTGCAGAAACTGGCATATAGAAGGTGCTCACCTTTGTTGCCAAATGGATGTGACATGTTCTGAGCCCTCGAGGTGACCCACCTGAATGGACAGGTAAGGTGTAGGACTGAGTGTGCTGCTGCCTGCCACGATGCAGTTATGAGGTTTCTCATGTTTTGTGACGAAATTTCTTGATGAGCAAAAATACAGAATTACAGAAAGACTTTGTAAACGTCTGTGAAATTTCCTCTAAGGCTCTGGCCTTATTTGGACACTAATTTTTACCTTCATCTTACAGGTTATGTTTGAGACGTACCAGTTTTCTGGGGTGTATGTAGCCATTCAGGCTGTCCTTACTTTGTATGCTCAAGGTAGGCAAAGATGACTTCAAATATGTTTAACTTACGAATGTGTTGCTAAGCCAGCGTTCCAGTATGGTGTTAACGGGTCTTGGGCCTACTTCAGTACTGTTGTAAGCAAGCTCAAATCTGTCTTAAGGGTTTGCTTCTTGTTTTGAGGAGCTGTTGACTGATGTTTTTGTGGACAGATCTTGCAGACGTGCTTGTAAATGCAAGAACCTGGTTTATCCGAAGTGTCGCTGTTGCAGGGTGTAGTCATTTAGCCTTTGGCATGTTTCCAGGTCTTAATGACATGCTTTTGATTGTCTGATAAAGGAAAAATTCATTACCACAGGTGAATTCCAAGCAATTGGCTGGGTGACTTTGCACTGTTTTCAGTTCAAGAAAATGTTGATTTTTTTCATGCTATGTATAAGCAACAATAAATGACTGCCAGCTTAAGAGGAAACTTACAGATTCACTGACTTCAGGAGAAATTCTGCCATTGGCTGCAGTCCGTCTGTGATATAGGATACTCAAGCACAAGTTCTAATAACACGACTTCTGAATCCGTGTGCTGATGGCTTGGTGTACTCACCATCACACTGCAGGAGATAAATATCCTGTCGCATTAATGTGTCATCATCATTTCTGTGTCTCAGAGCAGAAGTGATAGGGTAGTGGGAGGGAGGGAGGGACTCTCGCGCAGGTCACTAAAAGCAGTTGAACCCAAGCCACAAGTTGCATTAAAGATCCCAGCAGCGGCTGAACTCAGATGTCTCCTTTGAGTACACCACGTCTTGTTGCTGCTGGCAAAACTCTGTTCTTACCAGTTGTTGCTTTTACCTGGAATTCTGGGTGCTCATGCCCGCATCTAAAGGCCAAGGGGTTTGTGTACCCTAACCTAGTTCTGATTAGGGGATTCTTCAGCAGCTCCTCACAACAGTCTTCTGGGGTTGGGTGCAGCACTGTGTGGCTAGCTGGTGCCTTACTGTGCTGGTCCTGTTGCAATAGTTGCTCTGTTCA